>SMSQ01013667.1:170058-189518 GCA_019453375.1 Ctenoplectra terminalis | reverse complement strand
TAGTTTTATTAAATCCCCTAGTTGCAAAATTATATCAGAGTACTCTAACCTGGTGACAATTAAAGGTTTAGAATATCCTGATCAATATTCCAATGAATCCAACTAAGAATACAGTTCACTTTGCGAAATTAACCCGCGTGAAGTCAATCCTGTCAGAAATACATACTTCCAATCTTAGTTGGGTCCTTACAAACCCAATAAATGTTTCATCACTAACCTAACCAAGAATAGGTGTACTCATTTAAGGTCTTCATTTCTCTTTTCAACTCTGATCGATAGTTTAACCTATTAACTGGATCATTTATTACTCAGAATCCCTTTCTTATTCAAAATAAAAATAATTAATTTCAATTGGGTCGATTTTAGTTCTTCCAAACGTACAACATAACCTCTGCATTAATTCTGACATGATTTTCCAATCATGCTCTCATTTTTTAATTTTATTAATTTTTAAAATAAAACATTCTTTTAAATTAGGTTATACGATATGATCAGAAAAGTCCCTCGGACCATGAATCGGTGAAAAAATAAATTATTGCATACATAATATGGATAATTCTCATAACGAATTAATTCGTCTTTTCCAATTAACAGGTTAACACAATCGTGTTTCAGAAATACTTTGAAACGGCCATTTGGGTGGTCCTTTTAAACCAGTCGAATATTTCGACAAGAGCCAGCTCCGCGTCTTTTGCTGGTAGTCCTTTTAAGTCCACAGGATCCTGGTCGGACGGTAATCCACGCACGTTTCCCTTTTAATTAATTCGCATTACCATGGTCCGGCCGGGCATTTGCAAATGAAAGCGGCCAGTTAAAAGCCCCGATCGGCAGGGTATGAGAGGCGTATTTCCAATTTCACGATACGAACAAACGTCGAGACAAATCCTACTTAAGCTGGATACACGCGTCGCTAATATCGTCCCGTTATCGCCAGGAAGTGACATTGGGGAACGATATATCCAGGTTTCTACTTGATTCAGCGAATATGCAGCCGACGCTCGCAGATTCCTGAGCCCGTACGTCGCAGCGAACCGATCTTTGTCTCTCTCTCTCTCTCTTTCTCTAGTGAAATGCTAGGGTGAAATACCGAGACACGCTTTATTGGGATTGTTCTAGGTCTAAACTGAATTTAGCCACCGGGACCGGACGTGAATTGATATTTATCGTCGCTGCTAACACAAACTGGAAGCCTTTTTATTTCTGTCTTGTCTCGTCGTTCGTGTTTCTAGGGTTAAATTGGGTTTACACGTCTGGGAACATTTTCTTGTTGCCTTAATATAAGAAGAAACTAAAATGTTTGCGATGAATTATTTTTGTGGGTCGTTCCAAGGTAACTAGCCGCTAGATTTACGGCAGAGACTTAGTCTGCTCGTCGTCAGTGATAATATTTGTCAGAATTAGCAATTCAGATGTAAAATGATGGCTGGTAAGGTTAGGTATGACAAACAGTCTGACATTATGTTGCCTTAAAAAGTAGGAATATTTTTTTAAAGGGTCTGGTCGCGGAGTAAAGAAGGCAAATGTGGTTTCTTGATAAGAGGGCTGTGAGAAACAGCGTGGCATTTATCTCGGAACCGCGGAGTGGAGCGAATATCTTATCAATTTGACTATTTGTTTTAAGAAGACCATAATTTTTGTAAAAAGGTCTTGTAATTTTCCTGGTTACGTTATTCAAGGAAAAATAGGGACTTATGGTCGCCGTTAATGGTCCATCAGCACCATAACCAACTTTATCGATGAGCAATCTGTAATTCCCTATTGTTATTATCGCACGACAAGAAAAAATAAACCAGGGCTATAAAACATGTCGTACCAATAATAAAAATTTGCAATATTAATCTCTACGAAATAAATAAACTCCGCTCCTAACTGGCGTAATAAATAAATCTATCTCGACTTTCACCCGAAGCTATCGCTTGTAACTAAACGCTTGTTGGAACTTGTTCTTCGTAACTTCGCTTCATTTTCACGTTACAATTCTCTCGAACATAAAACGAGGAGCCGAATTCACTTAAGAAGTTTTCATTTACCAACTTTAAAAACGGTTCTCTAATTAAAACCCCGGAGCAAGTTTTGTAGGAAGAAAATCAGATTCAGTCCAAGAATTGGACGAGTCGAGCGCCTCTGGTGTAGCTGTTCTGAAGAGGATCCTCGAGGTAAGAATTAGAGAAGGTGAAATATAACACAGCCTGATTGACCAGTGTCCCGTAAAATCCTGGTCCCTCGTAGAGAGAAAAAGAAAAAATTTATATTCCACTGAATAAAGAGAGAGAGAGAGAGAGAGAGGAAAACGCTGGCCATTTTCCTAGCGTCCATTAACGCCGCCTTAAATTACGTTTAAGCGAGCTTAGAAGTAATCTGCGCGGAAACTAACCTCCATCCGTCTCTTTGAACCACTCTCGTGCCTCACATTTACATTTTTCGTCTCTCGCTTTGTCTAGGGAATTTTCTCCTAAAGTTCTGACCTGTGTCACGTGATAAAGATGGCGCCGAGTAAGGAAAAGTGAAACCAGACTATTTCCTTGTTATAATCAGGCGTTTAATTAACGAAGCTCAGATATATTTACTCACTGGAAATTATTAAAATGCTGCTTAGGTCGATTATAGTATCTTATTTAATCTCTGCGGGTAGAAAGGTTAATTAGCAACCGTGTAGGTTATGTTATGATCTATGCAGTGTTTAACAAGCATCCAGAGATTAGTATGGTTTAGTTTAAAAATCGGGTTAACCTGATTATTTTAATCTTGCATCTCTATTGTTATTAAAGTTAATAATAATAGACATTCTTGGTTACGAGGTTATATCGTGGCAGACTCCTGTTGAACACTTCTAGGGGAATTTTTGGGTCACCGTATACTTTCAGCATTTATCGTGTCGTTTTCATAGCGCTCCCACGATACTTTGGTGGTCCCGAGAATTTGCAATTTAATGACAAGCGACCGCAGCTATGTTGGATACTGTATTTTATGAATAAGTGGCTTATACCAATATAAACTGGTCACATAGTGTTTCTTCGAGCCACTTGTACGTTTAGGGTTATTATAACCCAGTTTCTTTCTCGTTAGAAAAAAATTTTTAATAAAAAGAATTATGAAGTTGAATATCACCGAACGTTGCGGATATTTGTCCAGGATAAATTTTATGAAATGCGCTTCGATTGCACTCCTTGTGACTGTGTTTGTTTTCGTTCGCTTGCTATTGGAAAATTATACGATACGGTTTTCATTTTTCAACGAAGAAAATGTCGACCGAGCCTGAGGAGACTCTAGAGTACACTGAAGGAGATATTATCGGCTATGGTCCGGAGCGAAAGAATTAATTAACAGTTCCGAGCCGTCGCTCGGTTCTTCTCTCGACGGGAAACAATGACAGGTCTGTCGAAGTCGTTTTTTCCCTCGCCTAGGAATAATCATTCGCGCGATATATTCGAATTCTTTGATTGAAAATATTGTATATACCATTTCTTGTAAAACCTTCATTTACAGAATCGATTTTTTCAGTCATAATTACGTAAAATTATAATTTCATCTAGTTCAAGGAAAAAAAAGAATTAATCACATTATACGAAATTATTATTGGATAAAATATAATTTTTTTTTTTTAGTTTTATGGGTAAGATTAATTTACCGTTGGACTTTTAAATTTTACAAAGACGAACAGAAGTTTTTCAACGACGAATGTCGATTTTCATTTCTTACGAGTACCGATCACAGTCCTGGATGATATTTGAACCTTGCACCCGTGTAAAATATATGAGATCCATTCCGAGAAAAATTCAGCACCCGTACGTTTCTGATCTTCAGTTCGAGAGGTTAGAGTTTAAGAATCTTAGAGGAAATCCTGAAGGAAAATTGTGGAATTCCCTAATTTATCAGTTTCTGCCCTTGATAAAATGGTCACTAGGAAAATTTCATTCGAAATCACGAATGCTAGTCAAGAACTACCATTCTACTTAGCTTTTTCAAACTTTCCACTTTCAAACGGTAGAAACTTTGATCACAGAAAATCGTTCATAGATTTTGGAATCGTAATAACTGTCGCTTTACTTAAATTGAATTTCCTTCTCCTTGTCTTTGTATTTCATTCCAACGTCGAATTAAATATATATTTCACGATAAAGGGTAGAAGTTTTGAAAAAAAATATAGGTTAGGTTTGCTTTAAGTGCTACCAGGTACAAATGGACAAAGTTGAGGTTAGTTTAAGATGCCTCAAATATAACTTGTAGTATGTACTATAAAATATCCTCTGTGTGAAAGAATATGAAAGGATATGATCGATGTGATTCGTGATAAAGTTACAATAACCTAGAAAAAAAAAAAGGAAATTGATAGAGTTGATTCGTGTCGCTGGTTGTACAACATTTTTATCTTGAATTTTTCGAATGTAACTCTATATCTCGTTGTTCATAAACCGTTTAGAATTTCGTGCTGCTATGGATCCATGGAAAATCGAAAATTTGGTCGGTAAAAAATTGAGCACCAAGATAAAGCGTGATTTATTGTTCTGGATTTCCATGAACTTTTTAATCTCCTGCGTACTTTATCAGAGAACGATAAAGTGTGTTCTATCGTTTTTGTTTTACTATTACATTGACTATATCCTTTTACCTGACTGATAAAAAACCATAACCAATGATAGGTTATTTAAATGGCTTTCTGAGGGAAAAAAATTTATTTAACAAAAATATCGGACTGTCACCATTGATTTTTTATCAAACTATTATTAAATCTTTAGATTCATGACTGAAAGTATAATTTAATCAGTTTGCTTTCAACTATTTTACAGTTGGTCATAAAAGTATCCGGCCATCTTAGATATTAATGTTGCTTTCTTAAAATATAATTTTATACATTCTACTTTATTAAAAAAATGTTACACATTATTGTAAAATAAATTCTTAAATATTTCTGGAAAACAGATTCTGATTTGGTCGTTTTATTTCTATCCCTATAACTGTACAAAAAATTCACTTATTACCTAAGATGGTCGGATACTTTTGTGACCAACTCTATTTTTTTATCTTCGATCAACTTTTGCTCTCTGCATTTTCAAATACTTATCGAACTTCCCATTAATAAATGCAATAAATTCTAATTATTCTGAAGAATCCATACAAACACCTCTCCAAACCTAACCAAAAACCTTCATACTCACTTTTCAGAGTTACCCTAACCCCAAGAACTACAATAATTAATTCACCAAAGCTTCACCCTAAAGTTAACTTAATTTTTCCAACCCGCGTATAATTACAATTTTGTCCCCTATAATATGCTTGAAACGATCTTCAAAGGGAGAAATGGGCAAAGTCATAGTGAGAAAGGCGGTCGAAAACGCGAACAGTCGATCAAGGAGGAAATTGCCGCGAGGGGTCGTGCAGATGAAGGAAATAGCATTCGTCGAAGCCGTTGTTTCCTCAGCCGCTTTCGTTTCCTCCCACCGTTCGTCCGATAACGTTCTTATTTGCCATGAGCTTCCGTCTCAGAAGAAATTGCCTCGACTTTATCGGTCCCACCCTACTTCCGGTCCCGGAATGCGAGAAACGTTATTGACAGCGGCGTCTCCATTCGCGACGATAACTTTACATTGTTCGATCCTAACCTATGCTGCTCCCTTCACGTGTTAACGGTGATCGTTGCGCTTTATTGCAACTCCTTTACATCAAGTCGATTCCATTCTCCTGTTTCACTGGATATAGTCAGTTGCAACGAGATTTCCTTGGCTTTTCGTTTGTTACACCATTTGTTTAATATCAATCGCGGCCATTTGTCTTTTTATACGAAGGTACCACACAGATAAATAGGTTAGGTTCGTTATTACTGAAGCGTGGCGAGATTATGTTCTGATTAGGTTAGGTTATCCATGTATAATTGGAATTTTTTGTTTCCTTACGAGATTAAATCGAGGAAAAATAAGGATTGGTTAGGTTTTTTTTTTTAGCTCGGTTTAAAAGGCTGGAATTAATAATTGATATAAATTGACGCTATGATAGGGTAATAGGGGGTGCAAAAATTAAGCATAGGTAAATTGGTACATAACTTGTGGTCACACTACACTGTAATAATTTAAGGCTATGGCTGGGTTGTTCGTAGTTAATTACCCAGGAATTCTTGAAGATAGATTGGTACATAACTTACAGTTACACTATATTATAAAGATTTAAGATTATGGGTGGATTGTTCCCAGTTAATTAGCTTGAAATTCTTGAAGGTTTCTTGTTTTATAACTGACACTTTAGCTTACATCTTCTCTACTTAATAATATACAGGGTGTCCCGTTTAAAACAAGACACCAAGTTATTCTTTTTTTTTTATCGCGATGATACAAATAATTTTTTATAATTAATTTGAGTGGCATCAAAGGGAAACTTAATTTTTTTCAGAGTTTGCAAATTTTTCAACCGATAAATATAAAAATTTTTAATTCCATGGTGTAAAAGCCTTTACAACAAAAAAATGTTGTCACTATTCACGATGTTCGTCGGTTACCGTACACAAATTTTTGCCAAACAGTATTTTAGAGAGTCTATCTTCACCTGAAATTGTTTCCAGTTCTCGCCGGAGAATATATAAACAGTTGAATCCAGAATTCAACTCGTTCCAGTGAGAAGATTTAAAGAGGACAGTCGCTGGCGAGGAAATAGCTGGCTTCCGGTGAAACAAGCTTCAGACGTGGCTGAATAAGACACGTTGATAGAGGTTAGGATGAAGTGGAATAAATAATGACCACGTGAAATGGAATTGTGGAATAGAAGAACTTCTTCGATAGTCAGCCATTTATTCCGATCAATTTTATTGCCACGAAGAGCAGTTCTCGCGGACAAGTTTCTGAAACGTTTCAGTGTCTCGTTTTCTTATTGCAGAATATACAGGGTGACTCAAAGATATGGGTTTAAACTTTTCTCGATATCAGAGAGATCATATTTGTTTCTGCTTTTTCATTCCCAAGGGGTTTTTATCTCTACTTTGCTTTTACACTTTGTTCATGTTTACGTCTTCTGTATTTCCTTTCAATTTTCCCTGGTGACTGTGCAACTTATACTTTTACGGTACTGTTCTCTTGGAAAAATAAACAGAATAAATATCTTTGAAGCAGAATTTCCAGACGAAAGTATATAAATTCCAACTTGATCGTGGAAAATTTATTTGTCTTTTAAATTTTATTCCTTATTCAAAATTTTAATAATTTTTTAACTCATCAACATTCGTTCAACGTCCATTAAATTTCAATAATTATCCATCTCGACTGAACCGACTATTTCTTTTTTTTATTCAAGATTTCCTCATCTCAGAAATTCCAATAATTCTGCACATCAACAAAACTGATTATTTCCATTTTTATTAAAGATTTTCACGTTGCAAAAATTCCAATAACCGTCCACGTCATCGGGTATCCATTGCTATTTTATTTTGTCAAGATTTCCACGTTGGTTGCATTTATTGAATTCCAATAATTGTCCACATCATTATCCATGAAAATTCACGAAAACTCACTGTTCCCTTCTTGTCCAGGCTTCCATACGTACACGCTGAACGAAACGACGCACACGGAGCGTGAAGAGGACGAGATTCTGACAGTGAGATACGAGGATGGCAGATGGTCGAAGCCCTACTACGATTGCGGCGGCGGAAATATCTGGATGCTGACCTACACCGTCCCCTTCTTCGGCTACGTCAACGACACCTACTTCTTCAAGTGAGTGTTCCACCCTCTAAATTGGTCCACTTCTCCTTTGGAACTTGGTCTAACTTCCTCTAGAATGTAGATAAGTTTAACTGCACTCCTCGTTACTTCGTGAAACAGTCTCCATGAACATAACCTAACCTTTACGTCGGCCATCTTAGCAGAAACAATAAATCCTCTCACATTGTTCCTCGGCTAGAAATCGAATTGATGCACAGTTTCGGTAAAGCGGACATTATTTCTCGGGCCTCTTGACTGTATTTATAGCATTCAAAACAAAGAGTATTTATAATATTCATTAGAACGTTAAGAAAGAAATATAAACTAGTGGATTCGTGCGTAAACCGCAGAACCTATAGAAAATTATTTAAAAAAATCTCCTTCGCTTTTAATTACACAAAAAATTTTTATAGTATTATTTAATTAATTTTTGAAGTAGGAATAATGTGGAAACAAATTTTTTTATTGCAATTTTTTCCACTTTCTTTCAAAATGATTTTTTACCAGAAAAGTATTCTATTGTGTTGAAAATGAGACCAAACATGATATAGTTTGAACCACATTTGTTTGTTAATACTTATTAAGTGACTCGTTTAATTTTATTGTCGTTCTTAATGAATTACGAGAACTGTTTTGCAAAGAAAATATATGAAACGTCTCGCGCATTGTCTATGGAATGTAAGCTGTGCCTATACATTGTTCGTTGAATACATAACCTGTGCTTGGACAATATGGAGGCACGAGCCTGCATTCATCACATTGCACTAGCACTGGTTGGGACAACGTTGAGAGGATTTACTGCGTGACGATGAATAATGGTGTGAAAAATACTTATGTGCTCGGGTACTTATGTTTCTGACTAAAAACAGTGGCGTGTAGAATGTACGTAAACATCATTAGTAAGATTTATGAAAGGAACAGGCTAGGACACTAGAACGTGTACTGGAATGTAAACGAAAATTAATTCCATCGAAGAAATTCAAAATGGATATTTTACACGCACTTGGGAAACTTCATAAATTTTAATGCTACTATTTGAAAGCACATAGTCGTTTCCATACAGACGATTGGCAGTTCACGTACCACGTGATTGACTATATGGTCGATGCGATATTGGTTATGTTACTGTCCTTTGTGGTAGTAACTGTGAAGGAAATATTGGACCGTTGATAAATTTCTGTTCTTATTTTATGTTAATAATCTCGGATTTTAGTATACATGCATTCTATACCTTATTAAATTTTTAACACTCAAGAGTTTTAATGCGTAATTCTTATATCCACGTAGTACGATCATGTAGCGTCTTTATTCGAATTATTTTGATTTCATAAATTTTTTAAACCATTTTTTAATTTTTATATCTAACTCTTTTCTAGTTTTTTTTTTAAATTTCACGCTTTTGTTCGAATGTTTTTTACCGGAAATAGAACTGGATATTCGTTCTCTCGAAGCTTTCAGAGAGCAAATGTAATTTTGAAAACTGCTCAAAAACGGAGTAACTTATTTTTTTTTTTACGCCAAAAATTGTTACATAAATGTTTGACTGCTAGCTCGAAACAATTTTGTGTATACAATTGGCGGCTCTGAAGCGCGAATTTTTCCAACATTTGAATAAATTAACCGTGTGTTCCTTTTAAGTTTAAAAAAATATATATTCAAGTTAAAAGTAATTTTTTTCTTTTCTTTATTTCTTTTTTTCCGTGCGACGATTTATGAAGATGGCGGTATTTCTTCTATTAGAAATTTTAGATTTAAAATAATGAGACGTCGAAGAAATTACGAACAAGTTCCTATTGTTTATGGACGTAATTTATTGCCGCCGGTTAGGCGTGAAAATAATAGTCCATTATTTTCTTGCTTTTATCTTTAAATCGATGAATTCTACGTCGTGCCAGTGGCACGCGAATTTAGAGAGTTCTAATCGTCCAATTATTCATAATTTATTGGTCACACACACGCAAGGGAAGAAGTCGATACTGGAATAATTTAATTCAATCTTTCAGCGGGAAAAATTTCAGAAATAATTTAATTCGAGAAAAAGGAAGCGACGATAAGATTTACGTGTTTTAATAACAAAACACAGGATGGAAAATAATTAAATCCGGAATGTCCTTTATTTTTGTACGTGCATTTTCCAGCGTACAGAATTAACCGAATCCAGCTTTAATTCCTCGTTTATACGTTGTGCTTTGCCGCCTGTATTTTTCCTCTGCCTCGGGATGAAACAGTGATGCTGATAAAATTGATTTTAAATTTGTGATACGTTTACTGGCCATTATTGGGATTATTATTAAAGATGTATTGTTACAATATTATTGTAAAATTGTTTCTGTATTCCAATATACTAAAACATATCAGAACGGTGAAATATATTTAAAAAACACTGGAATTTTTTAAAATATATTTAAAAAAATCAGCACCTGTTTATAATTCACCTAAGGTAGCATTCCGTGTCTAATACGTTGAAATATGCCAGATAAAATATATTGTAACACTGTACTATAGCCAAACAGTGAGACCATATTACGAAGAAAAAAGAAAAGTCACGAGCATAGTGTCTCCAAAGGAGAAGGCCAGTGTGACAATCTCCCACTGCTATCGATCGAATCGATTCGCACGGTGCTTGAGTTCATAGCACAAGCCCTGATTATGATTATGGCTGGCTAAAGCCGCGGAAAAATACTACCAACGATCTGAAGATTCAGCATTTCCGTGGTCACTGCTTTGGAATTTCTGTCGACGTCACGGTTTTATTGATGAACGATGCGTTCGTTTTATCGCGCATCCGCCGATATATGTTTTATCTATCTGCTCCCGGGTTCCAGCCATCAATCAATAGAAACACACCGAAGGAATATGCGCATAGAAAAAGATGGTATTCATTTCCATTCGCTGCTTGAGATTAAATTGCCCTCCTCTGATCGATGGAAATTTAGATCGGTTGGCAAGTAGCGATGGGTTTAACCCACTTGCGAGATTTGTTCAGCTTCATCATGCTCTCTCATTTTTTGTAACTATTTTCTGCATAGTGGATCATGCATGTCAGAGTCTGAATTTTCACTAAGCTCTAATTTAAAAGTGCAAAGTTGCACATGGAATATTTTTTTCGATTTAAAATAAAAAATTATGCGGTAAGAAATTTTGTGAAAGAGAAATGATTCTTGGAACGACGAAGAAATTTTATTCTTGCATTAATTTTTAATCCAGTGTCGAAATTTGTATTGCAAATTTGTCTGCAGATGAATGTTGATGTTTTTAAGAATATTTCTAGGAGCGTTTTAAATTAGTTTTTGGACTTCTGTCAAATTTTAATTCGTAGTGAACGTGTTGCTTGAAGCATCGAGAAGTTTGAATTTTTTTTTTTTATTCGTAATGTTCAAATTTGTTCGAACGTTCTGTGTACCCATCGCTATATACCTGTTATACTTCGGAATGAATTCTTCGGATCAAATGGTGGACGGGGAGAACGTAGTCTTCGAGTTATGAAAAACGGGCAACACTTTCATATTTCACCGGTCTCCTGGCTATTCGACAACTTTAACAGTTTTCATCCCGTCTGAATATACATAATCGTGTATTTATGTCACGATCTGTTTGAGTTTTCTAAACGCGAGGGTCCAACAATTTTCTTTGATTGTACGTGTTTATCTCCTCCATTTTTTTAACCAATTTTTTTTTCCCGATCGATAAACAAAAAGTAGCATGATTTAAAAAAAATGTAACAATTTTTTTATCAGTTCTTTCTTTACATATTCTACAATCAGACTTTGGAGAGTATTCAAAATTAATCAAATATATAAAAAAGCTATCATGAAAAAAAAAAGGACACGAATTTACTTCGATCATAAATAATTCAGATAAGAGAAAGAAATCCGATATTCCGATTTCTCACAATTGATGTTGATGAAACAACAGTTGAACACAGAAAATATGCTAATAAAAATTGCCATAAATCAATATTAGACCAGGCGCCAGTTATTTCGATCAGATGACACGATTCAGGTGTCAGAATTTATAGAGTAACGACTCGTTTTCCGATCGGATGATTAATTATACTCGATCGATAAAACATAACCAAAAAAAAGAAAAGAAAAGATGTTATGCACCATATGGTTTCACAGCACTTTTTAAAATTCTGGGAAAGAATCAATTTAGCTTTATTAATACCTCGTACCCAACTTTTTATCGACCACCATTTTTATGACTCCATCGATAATGACTAATGTACCTTTCCCAGAGATAAACTCTGTGTAATCTTTCGTTCGCCGGAATGTAACGTGTGTGTATTTTCTAAAGTGCATACGTGGCGATAATCGAATTATCGCAAATTATGGGCAAGCACTTTGATCTGCAGATTAAACTAAAGTTTGGTTTTTTTTTAACGGTGCCTTTTTTTAAGGTTAGGAAACGAGGGCAATTTTTTATGTTAACACACTTCTTGACATAGTTGATTGATTAATTTATTGCTCGTGTTTGTTTAGGTTAGTGTAATTAACATAACCCAATTATACGTGTACATCTTCCTTTAGAGAGTATGTATGTTGCATTTTTAAAGTAATCTATTCATCTTCCATTCGTGTTTATCTACGCCCTAATTATTAATACATACCTGATAGAAAAATAAAATTCGTAAATATTTAATTTGCCATGGAAGAGAGACATAATTATTGCAAAATGATTTTAATATCGTTTGCTGTCTGTCCAGCAAAATAAATTAAAAAACAGAGAAAAATAATATCCCTATGGAATAAAAAGAACGATAGATTGTAAAAAAAATAATATATAAAAAATAATTTGTAAAATTATTTTCTTTGTAAAAAAAAATCCTATTTCAAATTAAGAAACATCTCTATCAGATCACCAATTTCAAATTATATCTCTATCTTCCCCTAACCTGTCCAAACTAATTTAAAAACAAAATCCCTTTCAATCCCCTCAGCGATCGATCATTTTATCAACCCGCGAAAAAAAGTCCCTAGACGGACCAACCTCTCGATACCAAAATTCAAATCCAATGTACAAGTCCACGCATTCTCATAACCAATTTCGTAGATGCAGAAGTATCGATCAGGCCGGTCAGTGACATGGTCGTTTGAATTCCCTAATTGGAAGTCGACGCGGACAAGTTTCGATTCGTCGACCACGACAACCCCTTCCCCTTTTTCAACAAATTTCTCTCTGGCTATACCGTACATGTTCCAAGTTTATCAACCACCATAAATATATCGTCAGCGGTTGCTCAATGCGGTCCAGGGGAAAATGAAGGAGGGTGTTACGTTGGATGCGAGAATTCGGTCTGTGAGCCGCGTTCCCTCGAACTGGTGGTATTTCAACGTCGCGTGACTTCCGGGCTTGAGGAGGCTTGATTGAAACGCGAGTGTGTCGGCTGCGGTTGCGTTCCACGTGCGCCGCCTCATTCCCTCTGCCTCCTGGTAACATCCGTCGACGCGAACTCCTAAATAACGTGCAACGGGACGAAGACCATCATAGCGTTACGTCCTTATTACCTCAGTTCCATCTCATAATACGGCAGACGTGGAAATTCGCTCGTCTGACTAAGGGATTTGTATCGTTTTTGTACACCGCCGATGTTGGGTTGGTGTTACCAACCTTGAAGAAAAAAAAGAAACACTGGGGAGAGCGCGGGCTCGTCGAGTTAACTGATTAAAAAATAATAAAAATTCCTTTTTTTAAAGTCTTTTTAAGAATTCTTATTCTTTATATAATCTTTGGATAATTATATAATAAGAGTTCTTATTAAAGAATAAAACAATTTTTTTTTAATATTTCTGAGAAATTATTTATCATAGTGTACGCTAATTAAAAACATTAAATATATATTATTTCTGTTGTTTTGTATATTTAAAAAAAATTATTTATCGTTGCGTTTAAATGGCGAGGTAGTGTTGACAAATATAAATGTATTGTAACACGTGACAATAGTAATTGTTAGATTTGGCAAACTCACTTTGGAAATTTCTATCCTATTTCTGTTTCTAATTACATAGTTTAGAAATTTGCAGCAGAACTATAGTTGAACTCAAAACTTGTTAATGAAATTTTGCCGGTTATGATTAATTATACGGTTATTTATTTCCTTAAATTATTAAATTGTTGGCGTAACGTTTGTATAAATGTTCATTTACGAATCAATTAATGTTCAATTTTGCTTAAAACAAGGAATAAATGTGGTTGCTTCAAATGACTATTTTTAAGTGTTAAAAAAAACTATAGTTTTAGTAAAATTTTTATTTCATTATTTTAATTGGGAATAGCTTGGTAAGCATTGTTTAACTAATATTTTAATGTATTTATTTGAATAATTGGCTTCTTATTATTATTAATAATAATAATAAAAAAAAGATATTTTATGTCTACTTTATATTCGGTAAAGCTAGGTTAGAAGCGAGTACAAGATGTTACGTCATCGTTTCCATTTTCCTCTCACGCATTCTTCCAGAAATTCCAGCGACATTCAAGCTGTCTCCCACTAAAGAATCCATTTCTCATCCTCAAAGGTACAAAGAAAGATTAAAAGCCGAGCGTGATTTCAGACGGAAATCTTTGACAGATGCTGAAACATTCACGTATTAAAAATCACTTACTGTCGAGTAGTGTTGTATCAAAACTGACTAATTATCGAGAAAAACAAAAATTGTTCCATTAACTTTCTATAAATTTCTAAGATTGCTAAACATAACACCAGGGAAATTGCTGGATTTAAAATTATGGAAATCATTGAATTTCGAATTACAAAAATGAGTTTCATAAGTTAGAAATTTCTAAATTTCAAGCTTCAATCATTACTAAATTTCAAATTCGAGAAACTGCAGAATTTCAAGCTTTGAAATTTTCTAAACTTTCTTTAGAGATTAGTAAATTTCAAACTTCGAAAGATTGTAAAATAAAAATTCTTTAATACCACGAAGATGCTTCCAAATTTCCCCAAAATATCACTAAAAAATTTTCTAAAACTGATGAATCTGTTTCCCAAACATATTCAACCGAGCCAGAAGAAAAAAGATTGTTTAAATTAATTTAAGCATAAATACGAAAGGAAGATGCATTGGGACGACGAATAATTTTGGCCGAAAAATCTGCATTGTAAACCAGCTGTTTAATAATTCTAGCCAGTGGTTCGGTAATAAGATTTCCCTCCTATTACCAGCGCCGCTACATTCATGGCGCTGCAGCCCCGGGGATTCCCCTAGAATGTAGCTAAACACATCTTGGCTCGTGGCCAGTCTCGTCGTATCCCCCACAGCTGTCGCTGCCACTTATCATTTCTTAGCTTTTCTCGACCAAAAGTGACTCGAGACAATGTGACTTACGGATTCAAACGAGTTTTCAAGCTGTTTGAAATTGATATATACCGCTGTTCAAAAGTTACCATACATTTATTATGCGTAACTTTAAATTATTATTTTATTTTTCTGTTTATACAGTCGCCAACAAATTGAGTAATTTCTTTTTATTTAATTATCAGAATAATTCGAAAAAATTTAGATTTCCATTATTTTAATATCCTTTTATCTCGAACAACTGAAAAATTTAACAAGCGTCTAAGAATTGTTAATAATAGGAAATAATAGTGTTTTAAATAATAGTAAGTTAATCATTTTGATGGAAATTATAGCTGGTGCGTTTAGAAATAATTAAAAATTTTTTTTATTTAATTTTTGGGTAATTTTGTTCAGCAAAGAAAATGAAATTTTACCTGAAATAAAATAATTCTATCGCCCTTGGAACTCAAGATCGAACACTTCTCTCAATTTTCCATTTTTATCGCGCCTGTATTGCGATTCTTCTTCAGGGCGAACTCTTCGTGGCGCACCGATTATGCTTCTTTTTGATCGTTTGTGTGCGTCGTCACTTTCATCTTCGTCGTCAATGCACTCCAATGCGTCATCTACCTCGTTATCCGCCATTCGAACTACAATATTTAAACATTTTTTTTATAATAAGTATAGAGATATTATTTTTAATAAATTTCACTTTACAGTTGGTTATAGTTATTTATATGAAGCCAGAAGAAATTTAATTATTCGAAACCCTGGTAACTAGACAAAAAAATAACCTAAATTTAATACACTGTAATAGCAACATGAAACTAGTGGTAATTAATTACCCAACACTAGCAAGTCTAACCTAAATTTAGTCACCATGATTAGTCACTAATGACTTGTTTAGAACAAAGTTTTAATAAAGTTCAAAACAGCCTATTTTTTCCTAGATCTATCCACGAAGCTTTATTGAAAAATTTAGAAATATCATTTACATTATTATTTACAATTATTGCTTAACAAAAATAGTAACTAGATTAGATTAGATATAGGTTAAACCTAGACTATCTTCGAATTAATTTTTCCTACAAAATAAAGTCTTTGATAATTGAAAAAAAAAAAATCTTCCTTTCTTTTAAAAATTTTAAGTTAGCCCAAAGTTAGGTTAGGGCAACGTTCAATCTAGGTTAAGGTTAAGTCTTCTACACAGAAGTTTCCAAAAGGTGTTACAGGATGTATAAAGACTCATTTTAATAAATTTTTAATTAAGTTAAAATTTTAATTACATTTATCCTCAAAAGTAAAAAGATCGAAGAAGACTTTTTTGTTTCTATCCAAATATTGAAGTTAGCTTTGGGAGAGGTTCGGCCAAACATGCCTCGACAAATAATATCGCAAGTTCCAAACAGTTAAGTACACAGAACCATCCATTTATTAAATATATTAATTAATTAAACACACTGATACTCGCAATTTCTTTCAGTTTTTTTCTCCCACAAACTTCTGAT
Source organism: Ctenoplectra terminalis (assembly GCA_019453375.1). Taxonomy (NCBI): domain Eukaryota; kingdom Metazoa; phylum Arthropoda; class Insecta; order Hymenoptera; family Apidae; genus Ctenoplectra; species Ctenoplectra terminalis. Next base: position 173,045 of record SMSQ01013667.1, on the reverse strand, counting down.
CCCGCGATACTATTCGTTTCACCACGTCTATTTGAATTCGAATCTAAGCACGTACTTTCCTCCACTTTTAGCGTACCCTTTTTCCCCCTCCCTTTCTCCATATCTCAACTCTGAGACTACACAGGCACTCCTTTGAAATTTTTAGTCGTGTTTACTCAGAATGTCGAGCGGTCATACGGTTTTCGTTTGCGATTTATTTTTAGATACTCAGCTCAAACGTTCCTCCTCCGATTACTAATATTACCTACCGAGGTGTATATCACTCTACGTTCGCTTGAAATATTTTTCGGTTTTCTTGTATGGAAAAAATTGGATTTGTTGTATTAATTTTATATCGAAAATTTTTGTTTTTACCGAATATAAAATGCATGATTTATTCAATTGTCGAATTTAATTTTTTAGTTTTTCTATTGAACTTCTTTTTAATCATTTTTAGACTCTGAATATTTGTATTTAATAGACACATATTTCTACTAATTTAATACAATGTTTTTTCTGTAAGTTAAGAATTTTTTTTCCTTTAGAAAGGTATTTTTATTACACTTCCTAAATCTTTTATCTTTTTGTCTAAAATTTATGTATTAATTGTTTCCCACCATTCTGATACAATTTTTTCTGTGTAAATTAATTGTCGAGTTAAAATTTCTTAAAATAACCAGTTTCTGATCTTTAGAACTATCTTTTATTCTTCTCTTTTTTCTTCCTACAATGTCTTGGACGAGTTACTTCCGCGATTGGACTTGTTTCGCGTGAATTAAATTTCCAGGTAGTGGTTTCGAGATATTGCTTTGAAACGTGATTCGATTTCAATGAATCTCGAAAATGTAAAATTTCTCAGATTTTTTTGATCCACCGGTTAATTCGTATTTAAGTATCGTTTAGAGTACCGGCATTGATTTCTACAAAGGTCTTCAATATTGATTTTCGTTATCACTGTACGTATCATAATGTAATTGCTGTTTAATCTTGAATTAGGCGAGTTTTCTCAAGATTAAAGAAATCAAATCGTAAATATTATCTAGTAATATCTCCAATAATATTTGTGATAATATCTTGTCAAGAGATATCGAGAAATAAATTACATATTTGTTTAAAAATAACAGCTGGTAATTTAAGCAAAAGCAGGTATTAAAGAAAAAATATTAAATATAAGAAAATAGTTTAATAATAATATTGGTAATTTATTAATTGTTTACTCAGAGTTATTCTATTAAAAATCAACCATTTGTATGAATCAAATAGCATACGATTTTCCTCTAATAAATATAAAATACCATTACTTGTTTGGTATTAAAGAAAAATTAATTTGTCTGACCAGTGGCTGACCCATACTACTGAAATATTCGCAATATTTCTATGGTACTCACAATTTTTTCAACACTTCCCTGATTCTTCTTGCGTCACCAGGACAGTTTTTTACGCGTATTCACGCGTGTCGTCGATCGATAGAAGCAGCAGACTGACGATCATGTCAGTCGTTATTGAGCACCGCGTCCGGCTTATCGCGTCGAAATTTTATTGTAACCGTGATATGGACATGTGTCAGACGATACGTCGCCCAATCGGATTCCAACGATATCGAGGCCAATCTCTCGACAAATGGTGACTCTAATGATCATAAAATGGAATTCAAAAAATGGTATTTTAATATCAAAAACAATTCACATACTGACCGATTTTCAACACTCATTTACTCATTTTTAAGCATTTTATTTTTGACACTTTTGACTGATTTATTACGTTTTATAAATGTGTACAGTATCTCTAACATCTATATGAAATTTTTTACTGGCATTTTAAATGTTAGAGAAGTTACAGGAACTTGAGTTAAAAATTTTCGAAAATTAATTTTTTTTTAAATTGCCTACTACGATATCTCGAGAACTGGTTGGCTAATTAACTTCAAATTTCAGGATTGTATTTCACACGCATCCTTTTATCGCTCCTATAAAAATTATGCCAATATCTGTTACAGTTTTTTAATAATAAATTAAAATCGAAAGCTTCTTCCAGAAAATCAAAGTTTTCTACTCCCACGAGTCTACTTTTTTTTCATTTAAATTCCAGTCAAAAATTTTCACACACAGGACAGCAGCATCTCCATAAGTAAAAAATTTGGCACCAATTTTTATTTTTTCTCTCAGTGTAAAGACTGAAATAATTGAAAGTAATTAAAAATGATTTTTTCCTTCGTTATAACGCGTAACTTTTTTAATACTGATTATTTTTTCATGAAAAAATTCGTATGTACTCTTCAATGACAGACACGTGTGCCAGAAAAATGACAGATTAAAACATTTTCTGGTTTTTGTTTAGAAAAAAATTAATAAGAATTGGGTCAAGTGTCAGCGAACACTTTCTTGAATTAATAGTAATCGTTCGACGATTTCTCGTGCACGTGTCGTCGTCGATTGAACTGCGCATCAAAGACCTTCGATTGGTGGATTACAAATCGAATCCGCTCGCTCTTATCCGGACGATAACTCGTTTAACGATTTTAGCCTCGAAATAGAGGGGTGCCTGTTTGTCGCATAACTGGATTTTTCAGCTCTGCACGTTGTACGGTCACGTGATCCCGATGGAATGTCGTCCCACGGGATTAAGAATCTAGGAGTTTATTCACATTTTTCTCTTTAACTTCTAACGTAACGAGATTTTCGTCGTGGCTCGAATTTGAAATTTTAATACATGTTAAGTGAAACTACAAATCAATAACGAAGCTTCTTGGATTGTTTTTTTTTTATATCTTTTGCACCCTTTAGAAGTAATTATTTTAAGTTGATGATTCTTTAAAAGCTGACATTCTTTACAGTATTATTTTCTTCGTAAGGTACCTTTTAATTTGTATGCCTGTATATACTTTTTAATTTTTTAATTTTCTGTTTTTATGTTCTATATAATTATCTGGAAATATTAACTCTAGATTAGTAATTTTACGTGCTGCTGAACAAAGATCATAATATCATAATTGTACTTTTATATTAGAT
>SMSQ01013667.1:54164-169402 GCA_019453375.1 Ctenoplectra terminalis | reverse complement strand
TTTTTTTTTTATATCTTTTGCACCCTTTAGAAGTAATTATTTTAAGTTGATGATTCTTTAAAAGCTGACATTCTTTACAGTATTATTTTCTTCGTAAGGTACCTTTTAATTTGTATGCCTGTATATACTTTTTAATTTTTTAATTTTCTGTTTTTATGTTCTATATAATTATCTGGAAATATTAACTCTAGATTAGTAATTTTACGTGCTGCTGAACAAAGATCATAATATCATAATTGTACTTTTATATTAGATCATTTTTTTGTTTCTTTCTTTAAGAATACAATTAAAATAAGTGTTATAATACCACGTTATTATCTCACAATTCTGCACCATAAAATCTCATAGTACCTTTGTATTGTACTTCTAGTTTTTTACTTCGTTTAATTCTTTGAAAATATTAGCTCTAAGTTAATAACACCACGTTCTATAAAATAAAGAACTTAATACCACATTATTGTCCCACAATTCCTCACCATAAAAATACGCATTACTACGTTCCAAGTAAAGAGAAAAGCAAGGGGCTTCCTAGGGAGTATATTAAGTGCGTGCCCTAGGCGGAATGCAGTGTCAGGTTTCGCGTTTAATTTCACTGCAGCTTCAGTTTTATGGTGGATGCAATAAAAGCTTCGAGCCACCCAATAAACCGTACTAAGGGAATGATTTTCGAGGGCCTGTAGTTCCTCCACCGAGTGAAGTACCTTTCCCCTCGCGCGCTGATTATGCGCATAATACCGCGATATCACGAATACGTTATCTCCCTGTTTATGAAGTTGCATCGTTAATAAATCGACGCCAGTACAGCCAGCATTTGCTAGTTTGCCAACGGTTGGATTATTCGTATCGAGTGGCTCTTTCATATTTATTTTTCTCGTGGTACTACATTAATGATGCTAATAAGACCAAAAGTGCCATATCATGGAACCGTTTTTTTTTTTTTTTTTTGTTCAAACTGAAGTTGTGAGAACGGCTGTTGATATAATGATAATTACAGTAAAGCAAAAAAAAAAAAAACAAGATTGACAGGGAGTAATTAAAACAGTGGCGACAAAAAAATATTTTTTCATTTGTGTGTTATACACAGTGATTGATCAGGCTGAAATAAATTAAATTTCCTATGATTTATTTTTTTAAAAAAAAAAAAAAAAATAACTGAATGAAAAATATAATCAAATGCAAATACTATCTGTAGTCACCGTAGATCAATCGTGGATACTGATTATCGTAGCTTATGAAGTAGTATAACGGTGTGATTTTACATTAGGAATTTTAAATTTTATTTAAATGAAATTACACACTTGGTTTAACATTTTTCTTATCTGTGCAGAGGGGAAGTAATAAGAATTTTTATTATCCAATTCTTTTTTACTCGACTTAATGAGGTACCTTACAATTAGGTTAATTAAATGTATCGTATCCGTTAAGATAGGGTACGTGAGTAGAGCATCCTGGTCAAACGAGTAGAATGTGTTTCTTGTTAAAGATACAGGTCTTACAATAGTTACTTAATGATAAGATTATTAGGAACTTAACATTTTCAAACTGGAATAATAATTAAACATGCTCAAATAAATAAAATTTAAGTTAGACAAGAATTTAGTTAGACAAGTAGTATGGGGTCGTATCTGGTCAGCCAACTAGCGTGGAACTGTACCTGATCAGCCAACTAGCATGGAACTGTATTTGGTCGGACAAGTAGTATGGGATCGTACCTGATCAAACAACTAGTATGAGACCGCACCTGGTCAAACAAGTGATATAAGACAGTACCTCATCGAACAAGTGAAAAAGGGAGTATGTCTTGTTAAATAAGTGAAGTAGGGTCCGAATTAAATCAGGTAATTAAAATGTGAGCCTATTTTGTGAGACACATCGAATAAGGTTGAAGTTTCGAAGTGAATTTGTGGAAGTACCAGATGAAACGAGTAGTATACGTCAAGCATATATCAGCCATCTCGTATATTAGCTACTCACCGGTCAGACAAATGAATGAAAATGTTTTATTTAAACGAACAGTACAGTGCGTCCTGAGTTGATGCTGTGTTGCAGTTAAACAACTTATAAGCTGTCAATATAAATCATGAGACCGGAGTATCATAGCCAGCTTCATTATAAACGAATATTCCTCTCAAGAAATTGTTCCTTGGCGTAAGCGAAACGAAATGAAAATTTCGTTTGATCTTCCCAAGTTTTAAAGCACTGATCCTTTGTTCTCCCTTCGAAGGTAAGCTTCTTAGAGCTACGTTGCCCGTTAACGAACAGACTTAAACTTATTAATTAATCAATTGAAGCGTTTATTTATCCTCGACGAAAGAAAATATCGTCACCATTCGCACGTAGCGAATCTCGTCTATAAATGGGCCGAAGATTCTTCGAAAGTACCTAATCTGACCTGATTTCGAGCTCGTTTTATGACCCATTCTTCCAGAGTTCCCTTTTTTTTTTCTTTTCGTGGAAATCCCCTTTTTCAGGTTCCTTCGCAAACGATGCTAATTGGTTCACGTCGCTAAGAGGAGGCAAGCTCTTCCCAAAGTTTCGGCAGACACATTGTCTAATTGAATTATGGAAGCTCGGCCCAGGACCCGAGAAAATTTCGACAGGAGCCTAGTAATTCGACCTTTTGCCTGGTTTCTCATAGCTCGACCAAACCTGGCTACCGAAATGGTATTGCGAACGCGGGGAATCTATTGTCGCATCGCTTCAACGTGCTTTGTTGTTTTGATTTAGCCAGCCGGAGGGAACGGTGTCTGGCGGATGCTGCAAATTTGATACTCGCATAAATTTACCATTAGAACTCGTACGCGTTCTCCTGACGAATCGAGGAAACAGGCGTGGGTATTGTGAATTAGATGCTGCTTTGAGATCGGTAATTGGATACTTCGTGCCTGAGTTAGACGTGGTTCGGGCTGAGAAAATTGTACGCTTGGTTTAGGTTACATTTATTTTAATATTTTTAAAATTTTTATTAAAATTTTTTAGACCGCGTCAGGTTCATGTTAAAATTCTATCCTTGATTTAGGTTAGGGCTTGACCACATCCTGGTTGGTTATAGGTAGACCTACAAATTTTTAGANATTGGTTCACGTCGCTAAGAGGAGGCAAGCTCTTCCCAAAGTTTCGGCAGACACATTGTCTAATTGAATTATGGAAGCTCGGCCCAGGACCCGAGAAAATTTCGACAGGAGCCTAGTAATTCGACCTTTTGCCTGGTTTCTCATAGCTCGACCAAACCTGGCTACCGAAATGGTATTGCGAACGCGGGGAATCTATTGTCGCATCGCTTCAACGTGCTTTGTTGTTTTGATTTAGCCAGCCGGAGGGAACGGTGTCTGGCGGATGCTGCAAATTTGATACTCGCATAAATTTACCATTAGAACTCGTACGCGTTCTCCTGACGAATCGAGGAAACAGGCGTGGGTATTGTGAATTAGATGCTGCTTTGAGATCGGTAATTGGATACTTCGTGCCTGAGTTAGACGTGGTTCGGGCTGAGAAAATTGTACGCTTGGTTTAGGTTACATTTATTTTAATATTTTTAAAATTTTTATTAAAATTTTTTAGACCGCGTCAGGTTCATGTTAAAATTCTATCCTTGATTTAGGTTAGGGCTTGACCACATCCTGGTTGGTTATAGGTAGACCTACAACTTTTTAGAATGGTTTAGTTTCGAGCTACTTCTATGCTTGATGTGGGTTAGGTCTATGGTTAAGTCCTTGGTTAGTTGCGGTTAGGTTTAAAATATCTCCGCGGCATTAAGCCTAGGTTTAACCCACGGGTTGTCTCTATAAACTCTATAATACTAGCTTTATTTTACACTTTGTGTAGTCTCGCTTAGCTACGTTTAAATCTGGATTTAACCTACGTCAGATCCCAATTGGATGTCCGGTACACTTCGGTTAGGTCTGTATTAGATTTCAATTAACTTCACTTTAGGTTGAACAATTCTGAAACCAAAGCTCCGCGTTTCACTTTCGCTGTCATTTGTTCCCATAAAAAAAAAGAGAGAAAAAAAAGTAGTGAAATGCACTTTATCTAATCGTTTTCCATTCTTCTCCATCGAGGAGAAACCCGTCCAGCTTCCAGGAAATTAATGCAGTTATAATGAAATTATCCACGGCGAGGAACTTTTTAATTAAACGGCGGCGTAGGAAAGAAAAGAAGAAGGATTCGATGCTGGGTGAAGTTCCTAGGGAAAAAGTTGTAGAGCCTCGTGCAGCATGCGAAATATTTCCTCTTTGCGGATTCCTGTTCGCGGATATCGCGAGTATCTAGAAATTTCTCGAGTTGGCAGAGCAACTTTTAATCGTCCCTCGAGATTCTCCTCGAATACAGTTTCTTCGAGATTTCGTGTCGTATTATTTACATTTACACAACGATCTCATCTTCGAGTTCATTTTCGAGCAATTTTATTTATTTATTTATTTTTTTCTTCCTTTCCATGCACCTCTTCATTCGACGTCCGATTTAATGGAATGTTCTGAATGCAATATTTTCCCTTCTACTGTTTCTTTTCAATTCAATAGGTTATGCTGATGTTTGTGTATTCGCTTTTCAACCCTTTCATTCGTAACACCGAGTATAGTTGGCATTCATGTGAGAACTCGTGGATATGAATGCCGGCTATAGTATGCTGTAGATTCTACAATTTATAATTTATGATAATTAATAAAATTTTATATTTATTATTTCGTGCGTAAAGTCCATGAAATAAGTTAATAAATCATCGTGCAAAGGGTTGAACTGTTCGTTGCACTAGAAAATTTTAATTACCAATTCTCGGTCTCCTAAATAATATTACAAACACAGTAATAATATAATACCAAAATTTAGCACAATGAATTTTAATTTACTCTTGATGAATTCCGAGACATGCTACGTGGAATTAAGAGCCGGTTGGAATTTCCGTGCCGCGCGAAATGAATAAAAACTCGTGGCTAAGAGCGAAAACTGAAATCTCTACGAGTTTCGCGACAACGGAGGCTGCAGATTTGCGACAGATTAGCGTCAGTTCTCACGACAGGCTTAGCTGTTTTTTTTTTATCGAGCCACGATTACCTTAGTTGGCTTACACGATGCCAGCGAAAGCTATGAGAAAGTCGGCAACTGTCGTTGCGTGAATCGGAGCGTGAAATCGATACGAACGGTCTTTGTTCGTCACAGTCGTCCATGATTTCCCGAAACGTCTTTATTAAAAACGTGATCTAAGAAAATTCGTTATTTGTCAGACAGACTGTACATGTAGAGCCACGTGCATCAATATATAATAATATGTATTATACAAGTAGTATAAGACCGTATTCGTTCAGACAAGTAGCACAGAACCGTATCTGGTCAGAAAAAGTAGTACAGGGCCGTGTCTGGCTAGTTAAGTAGTATAAGTCCATGTATGGCTAGCACCCCGACAGCCAAGTAAAGTATAGTAGTATCTGATCAGGTAGGTACAATAAAGCGGTGGTATAACCAGACAAGTACAATAGGAAAGGTCGTGGTCATTTTTGATAACGCTGATAACAGGCTTTATTAATTGTTGCATATAATTATCAGTTAATTATACTGGTTTCTGACACATTTGGTAATCGATAAAAAATATTTGAAACTTTGTTGAGTCGTGCCACTGTCGATGGAAAGCAATGAAATAATTAATTTTGAAATATTATTGCAGTAGTTCTGCGACACTATGTTCAGTCCCACAACAATTTGCATAATGGATTTATTCAGTGCTTTGAAACTTGAGTTAGGATAGCGTAATACGGTGCATGGACTCCGTCCTTGATGGGTTCAATTTCCACGAAATTATGCGTGATCTTACACCAGAAGGGCTTGCCTCAATTTCCCCTTTCCACGTAATAACAATCGAATGCCTCATTAGCTGGAAGCATCCTGCCCGTTTAATTCCTTGTTCCGGAGCAACTTTCGCCGATTAATGCACCACTTCGGCTATTCGCCGCCAACGTATTAGCGCGTTCTTGCTTGGTACCGGTCCCTCAACCGCATTCCAGAAACCAGCGACCGTTTGGATCCCAGGGCGACAAAAAGGAAGCAAAAATGAGGGGCAAAGGGGAGCAAGGGAAGGGCCTTGACGTTTTAATCAACGACTTTTAATGAAGAAAAAGAATCCGTGCAGTTTTCTGTTTAAACGCTGCCGTAATGGGTTGCCGCCATTTGGAATCCGCAAATCTGTGTCGTATGCAAATGACGTTTGCGAACGGTGAGCCGGAAGCGGCGAGGAGATTTTAATTTTCTATCTCGGTACTTGTTTTTTCAGCCGCCTGGCCATGGGAAGAGCTAATTCACACCCTGATTGAGAAATAATTGCGAGTTCTTTTAACTCCGTGAAAAATCGACGCCTCGGGGGCCGGAAATTTCCGGGCAATGAATCTTCGAGTCGAAAAGAATCGGATGGTGGCATTGGGAATGCTTTCGGGTAAGAGAGAAATGGAGAACAACCGATTGGATTGAATTGGACTGGTGCACGTGGGATTGCTTAACACGTATGGCTGCTGAAAAAATCGAAGGGAAGTGGTCAAACGTTGAAACAGAACTCTGACGATGGAGCGAGGACAAGTGGAATGGAACCGTTTTTGGTCAGACGATCGAGACGAGGATGGTGTTACCTGGTAGAATTTAAACTGAACGATTTTATCGCAGATCAAGCAGAATCACTGGTCAGACGAGTGGAACGGGGTTATTTCTTGTGTAAGAAGTGGAATAGGTCGGTGTTTGGTCAGACAAGTGATGCATGAACGTATTTAATATGACAAATTGAATTTGTTTAATTTTTTGTTTAATTTGTGAGACTGGGTGTTCCAACAGATGGGCGAAGTAGTATTATTTCTTCTTGGGTGAGTGGAAAATGGTTATTTCTTGTCGTGCAAATGGAATAGGTCAGTATTGAGTCAGACAAATAACATGAAGTTGGTTTCAGTGGAAGAAATTCAAAGTGAATAACTTTTTTATTTGATTCTTGAAACAATATTTCAAGTTAGACAAGTAGAATAAGGTTATTTCTCCTCGGACAAGTGGAATAAGACATTTTTATCGAACAAGTGGAATTGTATAGTATTGGTCAGGGAAACGACGCGTAAAAATCTGTAGTGGGAGAAACTGAACGTGAAATTTTTTTCTTATTAAACTCGAAGAACAAGGTGACTTGTCACGCAAGGGAAATGGGATTATTCCTGGTCAGACAAACGAAGTAATCACGTTTTCAGTTATCGAAATCTTCCCTAAGCTATCTGTAATTAAACCACTGATGTGGAATCTCCAACCAGACAACTGGTACAGTGAAATAATACAGATTCTAGCCAGACGCAACGTCCACCAGAACCACTGACCCCTTTTCGATCAAACAAGTAGAATGCAATTGATTCGGTCAGACATTCTATGGGTCTAACTAAACCATTTTAAACGAAACAAGTGAAACATAATCGATTTCATGGAATATATTATCAGACTGACAAAATACTACCGCCAAGTAGAAAAATGATTACAATATAACAAAACTAAAAATTAAAAATTGCCTGGCAAATAAATAAACGAGCAAACTTTCAAAAGTGGCCAGTTTCGGTCGAAACGAAGAACAGTGGATGAAAATCGTGTCAAATTTCGTTGCTCACATTTCACTTACACGTAAGTGTTAGCCAGGCCATTATCGGTTGAAGTTTAACGGTTCGCACACCGATTGGCGGTTTGCCTGAACGGTGCGAATTAACATACTTGATGTTGGGCTCCCCGTAACCCCTGGTTTACCGTGTTCACCGCAGTTCGATGCTTCCATCGATCCCTCGTCCGCGGGAATTAGGAACATCCTCCCCATTCGGCTCCAATTTTCCGCCCCCCTTAATCCCAGAAACCGATGCACTACTTCACGAAACATAATTAAAAAAAAAGAAAAAATGATCAAAAAATAATTGGAAAAAGGAGCTATACCTGAACATTTGTTGGATTGGTCAAAAATTGTTATGGAAATTTTTAAAGAAAATTTTAAGTACGAAAATAGAATAGCTATTTTTTAAAACAGCTTTCGATGCTAGTTTACATAGTCTTATTATTGCCAGATATGTAGAATTGTAAATTTATGTAAATTTAACTATTTTGGTAATTCCAGTATTAGTTTATCAGTACTGGTATCTTCTGAGATAGGAAAAAATCTCCAAAAATGTATTATTTAAAATTTTTGTAATTCGTATAATAAATTTTAACTACTTCGGTGATCCCAGTATTCATTTTATTCATTAGCATTCCTACTTCCAAAAAGGTAGATAGAAATTATTTTCCCCGATGTTCGATATGCTTTGTTTGCCAGTAATTTGTCAACCAACGTCGAAACTTCACTGGAATTATCAGAGAATTTCGAAATAATCGAAGTTCAAACGAAATAGCCGGATGGCGTTCCGTTCGTTTTCAATCGGGTTGCTGAAACATCGCTGTCGTGAAAATCGAGTGGTCTATTCACCCACCGGGCCAGATTGGACAAGGCTTGACACTTCAATAGCTTTTTCCGTTATTGCGTTTCTTCTCGATCGCCGATGTGGGCCTATTTTAACGTTCGGGTTCGTTGAATTTCATTTAACCGAAACTAATTCATTTTTTTCTTCGGTTGGTTGCACGTCAAAAAATAAATGTTCCTTTCGTACCATAATTCTAGGAATTGAAAACGTTTTCGTAAATCAAATATTCGTCAGACTTCCTGCTTTCAATTTTGATATAAATTAAAATTTTTTGTGGATTCATTTCTTTTTTTAGCAACAGAAACAATAGAAAATGATTTTTCTAATCTTACGGCGTGTAACTTTTTTAATACTGATTTCTTTTTCGTAAAAAAATTCATACGTATTTCCGAATAACTGATGAGTGTGTCAGAAAAATTGCGGATCAAAATACTTTCCCGTTTTTCTAAAAAAAAATCACAAGTGTTGCCATGTTATGACTCGAGTTTCAACGAATGTCTGCTCTCGTGTTAATAATTGAAGCATTCAGAGAATAAAATCTCATAAACGTCACTAGAATAGCTCCGACTACGGAATTATAAGACGATTAAAAATAAACCTTCGTTTTATTTATCTCAGAAATGTTAAAAATGAGAAAAACAATTTTGGATTTATCAGTGCGAAATTTAAATGCTTGAAGACCAAGATTGAATCTCTTTGAAGACATTTCTAAGGTTCCTTACGCGTTTTATTTCGTTTGGAAAAATATAATTAAGCAAAAAAAAAAAAAAGTAGATCGTTTCTTTGAAACTTAAAAAAAAAAAGTAGAAATTGTCACTGGAGATGTAAAAAATAGCAAAGGGAAAGTTGAAAGGCACGAATCCTTTGCGCTTTTCAGCGTTATTGAATGCTCAAGGTTCGACGTAACTCGGTTAATGCGACGTTAACGATCGCATTTTTCATCGTGCACGTCAGCACGGTGCAACGGTTTTGCGTATTCGAATACCGGAAGTGACTGTAAGGGACATCGAAGGAGGAAATGAATGACGCTATTTACGTGGCATCGATAACATCGTAAATCTTCCCCGTTTTTGATTTATATTGTCACGGAAACCGGAGACGAACACTGTCCCTTCGTGACGGTTCTGAAACCGATTTATGATACTTCGAACGATACGCTGTACATCGATTTTCATTGTCACATTAAATTTTACTGATAGAAGAATGGGAACGAGTGCTTTAACTTTAAAAAGTTATTACTTTCTGGCTAAACAAAATAAAATGTCGTCACTGATGATACAAATTCAATGGATCAGTTTCAAGTCGAGTGTATTAGTGAAACAAGTAATATAAATTAGTCATTGGTCAGACAACTAGTGTGTGAATCAATTATTAGTGACAGTGGTAATATAAATCATTGATCAGTCAGATTTGTCAGACAAATAGAACAAATTAGTGACTTGGTCTGATTTGTCTGACCAATTACTAATTTGTACCACTTGTCCGATCAATCTGACTGATCAATAAGTGGTCTATACTATTTGTGTGGCCAATGGCTGGTTTACACTATATGTCTGACCAAACACTGGCATATACTACTTGTCTGGCCAATGGCCGGTTTATATTAGATTTCTGCACTGATCCGTACTACGTGTCCGACCAGTGGCTTGTTTGTACTACTTGTCCGTCTGACATAGACCAGTTGGCCAGTAGAATAGGGTACTCGAAGTGGAATAAACCAACGACGTCTCAGACGAATGATTCGGTAACCAGATTCTGTACCGCAAAAAATTGTCAACGCAGAGTTACATGTATCGCAATATTTGTTTTTGCGAAAGGATCCAAGGTAGCCAACTTCTTTTTCTTCGCGCTACACCGGAGACCATTCTTTCGGTCGTTATTATTTCCCTGCAATCTAGCAGAAAGTGTCGGGTTTCTCTGAACGGAGAAGAACAGTGTCGTGTATCTTCGTTCCACCATTCACGTTTCCTTTTCCTTCGTTTCATGGGGCGAATATTTTACCGTCGGACGCGTCGCAAACAATTCCTTTTGTTATTTTCCTTTCTCAGGAAAGGAGTACCGCGAGCAAGCTGAAATTACCTTCGCCGTTGAACTGCAGAAACTCGGCGCGGGTATTAGACTCTCTCGTTAAATGAAACCCGGATAGCATCGTGATGTATGATTAATTGTTGATTACACCTGAACAGCGATATTACCTTCACCGTACTTATTCAAACACCGAAATGATTTATCTTCACGATCTGTGGTGAAATATTTCATTGGCAATTAAATTCTTTGCTCGGTTATAGAAAATTTAACTTCTTCAGATTTATCAAGTCCCTGGCGCGTTACTTATTTATTTTTATGTGAAGTGATATGAGTATTAAAAGAAAAGATTTGAATTAAGAAACAGCATTGTAAAAAATAAAGGAATTGTTTTAAAATGGAAAATATTTTTAATAAATTCCTGAATTCTAGGACGATTTGGAATAACGTTAATGTACATCTGCAAACATTTATGAGACACAAATCAATTGCATTTCTTTCAATTTAATTTTTAGATTATTCAAAGAGTTTAATTAAAATTTTTTTATTTTTTCATTCCTTCCCAACTATTATTCTCCTGAATTTCGTATAATTATCCAAATCGTGGGCTCAGCGTTTGCATTTCCAATTCGATTCTCCAGAATAAAAAATAAAATAAAAAATAATAAAAAATTGTGGTTTCTACTTAACACAAAGGGGCAATTTATTTTCTTCAGCATCCATTAGCAATTGGCTTTCAAGCTTCCTTTCAGAGGCCTTCGAACAATATTGAAGCTCTTTCTAATGGAATCGCTTTAACATTATCGAACCTCGATATCTAGGGAAATTCGGTTGACCCTTCAAGATTTTTCTAATATTGTTTTCTTTCTTTCTCTTTTATTTTCTTTTTTGTTCTCGAACCTAACCCACGTTGTGTTATCGTCGCATTTCTCAAATAATTGCAGTGAGCCGTTCCAATTGCACGCGTAAGCTTGATTATCCCTATCAGCATTCCAGTCCTCGTGAAAATTTCCCCAGGCCGAGTCGTGTAATTTCGATAATTGGCTCGAATGTTGCAGCCTTTCGTTCAGCAAAAACGAATCGCGAGCCTGAATTCCACGATCATACTAGGCTGCATGAAATTGAACGCGTTGCACCTTGCAGACTGGGATTACAGTGGAAATAAACGAACGAATCGGGATTGGATATTGTTTCGTGGAAAGGCGAGAAGTTTTCTGGTAATTTCTTTCGTGAATGAAAAAGTAATTGCAATCACCAGTTGGTAATTGGGTTAACCGGTGCTGATACATGGGGTTTTACGTGATACTGTATGGTGAACAGGAAGTTTTGGCACCTTGTGTAGAAATTGAAGTGTGTAGTTTTGTAATTTTTATTAAAATTTAATTTTTCGAATTTAAAACTGTTTTAGTCTTTAGGGTCTTGGAGATTTAGGCAATTCTATTTGGAATACCAGATAATTATAATTTTTATAATTTTGAAACATTTATGTTTTTAGAATTTTCAAGGTTCTTCAGGATTCTGGAGTATTTCGTACATTTTTATTTTCAAACATTAAAGAATGTACCAGAATCACAATTTCTTTTTAATTTTAGAGAATCTCAATTCCCAAAATTTTTAACAATTCCAATTTTTATAATTCCAAAGAGTTTTAATGATTAACAGCATGGTTACGATTTAAAGTAAAATAATTTATATTAAATAATACTATTAAAAGCAATAAGGCGTAGCCTGTAGACATGATACACCTGTTCAAATAAAATACCTGTTGTAGCGTAGCAACGAAACAAGCGTGGATCAATTTACTTCTCTCTGTAAAGTACGTGCTCTGTGTTCCTAATGACAAGACACGAGTTGCAGTGGAATACTGCAAGCAACTATATTCATTACAGCTATAACAGAGACAGACATGACACTGATAAAACCGTTATTAGTCGTCATAAAAACACCAGAAACAACAAAGTCACATTAATGTTCATCTAGAATTTAATTTCTCATTTTTTACGACTCGTACACCTGACATTCCTTTTTAAATTTATGTTTCCAACGTAAAAATTTCAAAGTGGCTTCTATAGAGGCAACATAGGGGACAGCACTGTCGAAATAAAATTATTCTTCTTTGATGAAAAGAAAATCTTTAAGTAACAAGTCAACGATCGACGAATGGCATACTGGAATATTTTATCAAGCCTTCGAAAAATGATTGAAAAATTATTATTATCAACAGAATGGTCAACAGAAGATTTTTAAATAATTCTGATAGTTCAATGATCATCGAACTACGCACAATAATATTTTTTATATTCCCTCAAAAAAATGCCACAGGTCTGAATATACAAAATGGTCAACAGAAAATTTTTAAATAATTCTGATGGGTTAGGTTGTTCACTGGTCATTAAATGACACCGACAAATGGTGGAAAATAATTCTAATGGTACACCACAATATTTGTTTGTATCCCTTAAAACAATTGCGCCACAAGTCTGAACATAGATAAATAAAAAATAATTATGATTGATCAGTGGATTAAAAATATCTGGACCATGGTTTTGCATGTTAATGGTACTTAAAATAATTCCGATGCGTCCACACGATGGTCAATGGCCATAAAAAAAAATTGCACCAAAGTATTTGCCACCAAGACAAACCATACTTCCGAAAGGGACGTTAACCGAGCTTTATTGTGTAATAAATTGATGGCACGATCGATACCTTTACGCGTTCCATACTTTAGCGTTTGACACCGCCGCCCATTATGCCCGGCCACGGCCATGAATTTCGGTGGGAATAACCTTGTTCTCGCGGGAATACGAATTTCAGCCAATTACAGAGTGCCTTTGGTTCCAGTGCACGCGAATAGCAATGAAACTTTGCTCCCGTTTGTCCCACCTGTTCCTTCCAGGCCCATCTGACCATCCCGTTACTAAAAAACGGTATCTTTGATCAAACTCTGCCACAAAATCTGTTTTTGACAGGAATCTGTCCATAAACTTGACGATGACCGCGAGTATTGACGTTCAACGATCGATCTGGTCATATTAGGTCACGTTTCGTGATTATTAATGCACGTAATTGGCTCGGGAAATTTTGCTGAACAAATTTTCCAATTTAAAAACATTATTTCCTCTGGCAGGCCAATTATTAGCATTTTCAAGGGAATTATGTAAATAATTTAGTCTGGTGTGACTTTCGAATTTTTTTTTTTTTTAGTTTTTATCTATATACTCTTTTTTCTAAATACATAGTCTGGGTTTTTATTTGTATTTTTTGGTTTCTTTGCGATGAGACTGTTTTAGGTATTTTAATATGGTTGTCAGGTGGTGTATATGTAATAATTGCTTTTTCCAGAGGAACAAGTGGAATAGACATTGATCTACGCAGACTGGACATAGATCAATGTCCCCTGCCACCAGGATCCACTCAGTTGAACATTTTCGCTGCTAGTGACAAATGCAAAAAGCGAACAACCGAGGTTAGTAGACTTCTGGCTACCATTCGTTTTTTTCTTTTTGAAACACGAGATAATTAAATTCCTATGTAACCATGACTTATAATTAAGCACTGTGAAATATTGCCAAAGAAGATGCTCGTTTATTTAAATGTTTTTCTAGAGATATAATTTTATTAGTACTGTCTCTGTTAATATATCTGTTAAAAAAAACTTGAATCTTTTTCTTTCTCAAAAAGGAATCTACAAATTTTAACACTAGATTCACAGAACCCAGAAATTTGACGGACTTCAAATTTCGTGCTTAAGATTAACAAATAAATTTCTAATAACAACAGTCTTTTAATTTAAAATAAAATTAACTAATACTATTTAAAAAAAAACTCTGTTTTAACGTACCTCTCAGAAAAATCTGGTGTTAAGTAGAAATCAATAGCATATGTCAGACGTCGCTGTACCAGTTAAAGATTGAATAAAAAAAGAAACAGAGAATTAAAAAAAAAATATTACAAGCCATTTTATCAACGTAGAATTAAATTCCCTATTCTAATCACCATTATTTCCATTTACGAATTACTTTAGTTTATCAATATTTAATTATCATCTTCGATTGCAGTGTATCGCCATTTCAGGCCTTGGATTTCGTCGTGGGAGCTATCGATGCATCTGCAAACGTGGTTTCTATTATCCAGACACAAAATCCACCAGCCGATACTACAATGGCACCGTGATCGAGGAGGAGTATGAAAAATTGATGATGGTAAGAATTCTTAGAAAATGAAATATTGAGAACCTAGCTACGTTTTCAAATAAGATCGATCTGCTTTATCAAAAATGGGCCTTAAATGCATCAGAAAAGCATTTGCAATTTTTTATGGAACCCCCTTAGTACTCTAAGAGTTAAAAAAAAAAATTGGTAACTGATGGATCTTGGGAAAACGAAAAATTTTTTATTTCTTAAATATATATTTATTAAAAAATAACTACCGAAGATTTGTTCTTACGTAGGTCCTAAAACGAGATTATACAAAAATACCGACTATTCTAAATTAATCGACGTTCCTATTTCAATTTAATATTAAATAATTCTGAAATTAAATACGTTTCATNTGTCAGACGTCGCTGTACCAGTTAAAGATTGAATAAAAAAAGAAACAGAGAATTAAAAAAAAAATATTACAAGCCATTTTATCAACGTAGAATTAAATTCCCTATTCTAATCACCATTATTTCCATTTACGAATTACTTTAGTTTATCAATATTTAATTATCATCTTCGATTGCAGTGTATCGCCATTTCAGGCCTTGGATTTCGTCGTGGGAGCTATCGATGCATCTGCAAACGTGGTTTCTATTATCCAGACACAAAATCCACCAGCCGATACTACAATGGCACCGTGATCGAGGAGGAGTATGAAAAATTGATGATGGTAAGAATTCTTAGAAAATGAAATATTGAGAACCTAGCTACGTTTTCAAATAAGATCGATCTGCTTTATCAAAAATGGGCCTTAAATGCATCAGAAAAGCATTTGCAATTTTTTATGGAACCCCCTTAGTACTCTAAGAGTTAAAAAAAAAAATTGGTAACTGATGGATCTTGGGAAAACGAAAAATTTTTTATTTCTTAAATATATATTTATTAAAAAATAACTACCGAAGATTTGTTCTTACGTAGGTCCTAAAACGAGATTATACAAAAATACCGACTATTCTAAATTAATCGACGTTCCTATTTCAATTTAATATTAAATAATTCTGAAATTAAATACGTTTCATAAATCGGCGAAAAAATTAAAATAATGGTACCCAACAAAAAAAAAAAAATTTTTTTAGTAAACGTTCTAAGAGTGATCGCAATACTTTATAGCAATTTAGGAAAAAATGGCCCCCCAGTGTTCCCGTATTGAGGTCACCATGGAGTCGTTCGAGCTTCGAAGAAGTTTCAGACAGATTAAAGCACAACTTCGGTGATAATTTATCAGTGTCGTGCAACGGCGAGTAAAAATCGTGTACATGGGAGCACGCGTTTGCTTCCAGGTCACTGGTTATCCATACGTACATACATTCTTTTCTTGCAAGGATTCTCAAAAACCGACCTGCTATAAATCAGTTTTTTGGTCCTTGAGACCCAGTCTGGTTAAACATCTTCTCAATCCCTTTGGACGATTCCATGGTTCTTCGCTGTTGATTCAGAACTTCAATTCAGGGTTGCTGAGGTCCCTGGCGAGGCAGGCAGAACTTAAAGAAATAAAATTTTCTGTTTGTTCTGGATCTTCTTTGAAGTTACAAGTTTTGGATCTCTTTAGGTGTCCTGGTGTTGATTTAAGAATTCCCAATGGGAAAAAGGTCGGTAGTGAGAAAGGGGACTATAACTTAATTAGAGATCAGGGTTTGAAGCTATCTGGATGAATTCCAGATATTATGATCAGTTGATTACAATTGTTTTTCTTTTTTTAACTTAGACTCAAGTTCTATCATAATTCGCAGCTCTAACCTATCTACCAATTTTTACATTCCACTATTCCAATTCAGAGATCCAATAATTAGCCTCTGAGCAACCTCTGTTAGCCTAACTATCAAAGTCAAATCATCAATATTGTAACTTGATCATAGAATTATTTTAAATTGGGTTCATCTTCTTCCTCAACTCTAGCCTATCAATCGATCACCAATTTCTCACTTCCCTTAGTCCAATTTAGAGACCCAAGAAGTCATCCCTTAAACAACCCTAAATTTTCATCCTAACTAAATCACCAGTGTTATGATTTGAAAATTATTTTAAACTGAGTTGAGCTATTTTTATAGCTCAATCTCATCATCCAATCATCAATTTCCCAGCTCTGCTAATCCAATTCAGAGACCCAAAGAATCATCCCCAACTAACCATCCCGGTCTGATCATCACGGTTGAAACCAGGTATCGAAATTGTTTCAAACGGTCCACTCTGGTGATCGTATCGGGTAGTTTAATTCTACCAGCGACTAGACGAAGGTTTATTACGAATAATTCAGAGGATCGAACCAGTCGGTGGCCAGTATCGCGGGATCAAAGGGATTTGTCGATCTCGACCTCGCGATTTTACGCAATATGACGTTCGTTTTGGCAGTGGAATTGCCACGGGCAGCTCGTAATTGCTGATAAATGACCGAGGAACACGCAGTCGTACAAAGGAGAGCACTGCGGCTCGTCCTTGGATATAATTAATATTCCTGTGACAGCTGGTGAAGGATTAACCTCTCGATGCTCCGCAAGCGAGAAATGGCAACTGCAGCCTTGCCAGGTACGAAGGCGGTTGGGCTGATTTTAATGTGCTGCATGCGATGATAAACGAAATTGTTCCCAACTGTTTGCGAGAATAGAGGGATTCATGGTCAGATGGAAAGATGGACAGGGGACATTTTTAGGTGATTTGGCTCTGAAAATAATTAATTTGCAATTGTTCCTAACTTCTTGGAGGAGTTAAATTTTTTTTTTTTTTTTGTATAGCAAGGTAATTGGAGCATGAGACTTTTTTTTGGTGATTCAGGTCTGGTTTGAAAATGGAAGCTATGAGGTTGTTAAATGTTGAAAACATTGCTCGGAGATTTTACATTTCTTTTATAGAATTTTTCATCGCGTGGCAAAGCAGTGAAGGTTTTCCAGTAAATTTGATGTGAAAATTAAAAACGTCGGATTATTAAAAATTTAGAATATCACTTGGAAATTTTTCCATCTTTTTGCAAAGTAAATTTCGGTATGAGGCGTTTCAGGTGCTTCCACGATTCTTTGAGATCGCTGAACACTTGATGTAATTTAAAATAAACATAATTCTGCTGGTTCGAAGCAATTAATTTTTGTCACCCTACGGTGAGAAAAAATTACAAGGAGAAACTTTTTACCATTTGCAGTCACAGATCGTAATCGATGTTTAAATAGTACGAAGAAAATTGCGAGGTCAAGCCTGCACACCGTCAATGTGAAATCACGCGAGGCTCGAAAATTACTTCATACCTTTGCAATACTAACTCGGCCTGGTTCTGTTCGTTTTCACATTTTCCATTAGCTCGTCACGAACGAGCTACAAGCTACAGATGAATACGAAAAAAAATGACCTAATTCTTTCCGTGCTTTGTTGATGGTGTTAATCAAGCCAATGTCAGATTTGTATTAAAATTTAAACATTTTTTTTCTTCCATCGAAACCAAATCGAACGCAGGAAATTTTTTTCCTTACGAATATCATTAAATATTTTAACATTAGAATTACTTTTGCAAAGATTTTTTTTTTTTTTTTTACGTGTTTTGTAGAAACTTTTGCGGAAACTTAATATCAGGAATCGCGAGACGTTTCCTTGTGGAAGCTGGGGTAAAATTTATGCGGAGTCGAGATTGACGTTAATGGAGGACAGGTTTCGAAGCAGTTATGTGATATTGTAACTTATCTATTAAGAGCAGCTGCGAATTAGTGCGGAAAATTGTATTATGCTGCGAGGAAACTCGAGAAGGAATTTGTACGTTTATTGGAAAGCGTACACGGGAATAGGGAATTTTATCGTGGGATACGAAAGAATCTAGTGACTTCTTTATTTCTCGGCGTAAGTGATAATTATGACACGATATCGCGATCCTGTGATCCTGAAATAATTTTCACTTAGCTTAAAGGACGAAATTTTTCGAAGATCGGTAATTGAATACGTGCAACGAAGTTTAATTCACTTTTGCCACGGACGCTTGAATTTAGATAGCGATCTCTAATGAATTCTGGCACTCGGAACGACGGTAATTTCGCTCGAAATTCGGCTAACTGTTTCCGTGAAAAATCTATCTGGCTGGTTTCCCTGTTTCGAAACAGAAAAAAGGATCGCGACGAGAATACGTGTATCGAGTGAAAAATCACTGAAATTCGAGATCAAGCTCCGACCTTTCCGTACTTCTTCATGCCACCGCACAGCTTCATGCCAACAGTCTGTAGAAGACATAATATTTGTTGCTCTGGCACGTTGCCATGTAACTTTGCACATTCTCCATTCGAGGAGAAAAAATGGTGGTTCCGTAACTTCTCTTTTTTTTTTTGCATTCGTTATGGCACTCGAGATTAATCAGGACTCCGGGGAGCCGTGCAAATGAAATAATTTCTATAGCTTCCTGCTCGACGATTCCGCATCCTCTTCCTTTTTTACTTCTCTGTCTTCTTGGAAAATGGAGACTTCCTTGATTAAGTTTCAAGGGTTTGCTCCAGTTTTCAAACTCCACAAAAAGGTGAAACGTGACTTTAATCGCAAGATATCTTATCGTCGAAATGTTTATTATTTTTACCAAAAACAGTGTTACAATTTTTCAATGCCATCGCGAAGATCACGAAACTGAAAAATTATGTCTTTTCGATTCCTGTTACACCATCCCTCAGCCGCAAATAAAAAATGTGACGAGAATCACAGACATTCGCATCGAAAGGTAACTTGCAATCTTTCGACGAAACAAACTAGTTACCCATGAAAAATGTGACAAAGAAAAAATCATTGTGGTCCGCGTCACAAAAACCGTCGCTTGCCAATCGTTCTCAATTTTATCTGAGAGAAAGATGGAAACTTTTCAGGACAATTGTCACAAAAGTGAATAGAGCCACAATTGTGATCCCGATTCTGTACAGCGAACACTAAAATGGGTCACAACTGTTGCCTGAAGAATAGTGTCTGATTTATTATAGACCTGTGTCACTGCACAGCGAGAACAGCGATTCCTCCGGTTTGAAGAGGTCTGCAAAAATGGAACAGACCTCTCCGGAAAAGGGGATTTCGAGGAGTGTGTGATGCAACGCCATTCGATGCAGCCCCTCAATTACCGTCGTCGTAACAGCGAAACGTAGAACGAGGACAATAATTCCCCTCCACGCCTGCTACACCCTGCGCCACCACTTCTTTACGCAGTCCTCCGGCGTTGTTTTGTTCCGACGAAATAATGCCTGAACAATAAACGGAACAATAAAGCCGGTTGGTGAGCCGGCTTGTTGTTTTATTTTTGTTCATTTTCCAGCGTCCCTTTGCAGTGAAACGTGTCGGATCGACGTCAGCAAGGGTACCAATGAAAAGAGCAGCCTCATTGTTCCCCCTTTGTCTCTTAATGTCTCGTGACGTTATTCGTGTTTGCCATGGCTTGCTGGCTTCTATCTCTTCTATGATGTTCTTTCATTTTTTTTTCCTCTTTTTTGTTTGTTTGTTCATTGCGTTTATTTGAGGAGATTGAAAAGGTGCCATTTCTAGGCACCATCTCCGGGGATTTACTTGTCGTCTTTTGTTTCTATACAATGACCAGATTGCAGCTGCCTCTTTTTTCCCAATGCAACGCTTTGGTCGTTTTAATCTGGTGAGAAATCTTGTGGAAACTTCAAACGTCAAGGACGTACAGTAAATTTCACGCTGTTGAATTTACACAAAGGATATGGCTGAACGTTGGCTCCTATTTGTTCTTAAACCCCGATGCGATTCAAACTGGGCTCAAACCTGATGTAAACTCGACCCGAACCCGATCAGAACCTATTCCGAACACGATTCAAACCTGATGCAAACCAGATCCGAACCTAACCCAGTCCCATTTCAAACCTGATCCAAACTAGAGCCGACGTAAATCCGATCCAAACACGACCTAAATCCGATCCAAACAGAATCCGAATCCGTATTGAACCTGAACTTAAATCAATCCTAACTTCAGTCTTCTTTGTTACAGTGTAAATTATCAATAGAGCTCAGAAAAAAAGGGTTTCATGGAAGTTGAAATCCAAGGATCCGGTGTAAATTTCAGTTAGCTAAAACTAGCAAAGAGTCTCGTTACCAAAATTTAGTACGAATTTTGTGCGAAGCCCTCTCGAAACAAATTTCTCCTTAAATCCCATTCGATTCAATCCTCTCTACTAAAATCAGAATTAAATTCCGTCTGCGCGCGGTGCAGCCTGAAATTTCGCTGTTCCATTTACCACATCGCCGGCTAATCCCCAAAGTCGATCCATTCTACGGGAATCGATTGGCAATCCACCGGTGTCTCCTTCACAGCCAGGACACCGGAAATCGTTCTCTTTATCGCTCCATTCCTCGCGTTTTAATTGCTCCACAGTTCCCATCGATCGACCGGACTGTGAAGTTTAGAAAATGGCCAAAGCATCGTTCCTTCTTGCCTAACGAGCCGTTTCCGTAATCGTTCAGCCATTTGTTTCGTTCGCCGGATGTTCAATGATTTTTTTAAGATATCGATCACTGCTCCATAAATCATGCTGCCTCCGACCACTTCCGTTTCATCATTCTTGTTGGAACTCTTCTTTTTCTTTGTTCCCTTCTGCTAGTTTTGTTCTCTTTCTTGCTTGTTTCCACGTTTCACTTCAGGCTACTTGAAATAGTTGAATAAGTGTAAGCTTTGAGCTACGCTCGAGCTTGATTTGAACAAGACTAAGGCTGGATTTTGGTTAGGTTTGGGTTTCTTCGTTTTTCATCGCTCTTCGTACTTATTACTTCAAACTATTAATAATTAAAGAAGTATCAGGTTTGAGCTGGGTTTAAATTAGTTTCAGACTCAAATTAAGGTTAAGTTCAATTTAATTAAGCACTGGGTCGACTTAAAATTAGGTTCGTAAGGTCAACTTTAAAGTTAAGCTGAAGGTACTGTTTTTCTTTATCCGCAATTTTCTCAAAAACGAAGATGAAGATTTGAGCGATGATGGATGAGTAAGTAAATAAGACGAACAGTATAATAGTTCTTTGTTCTTTCAATATCTTCACCATCTCCAATTTCACAAGCATTATTCGAGGGATTCAGGAGGTGTTTGATACATTCTCCAGCCAGTTTTCTTGACAAAGGCACTCGTCAGCTGATGAGATTGCACTTTCGAAAGACGCAACGGGGTTACATCGAAACAGAGCTGACACAGGAGTCGAACGTTCCTCTGGGACGTCAAGGATCATCGATATTGCAAGCTCAGTGTCTGTTCTGCGTGATAGTGAGTCATTTCGGATTACGATAGACATTTCTGCCAAAGTTTAACGCAAACCGACACGTAGCTTAAGCTGGCATTGATTGGTTTCTGATCAGAATTCACTTGTCAACGCTGACGAAATCTGAGGGCACGGTTTCGAATGTAATTTCCACGATATGTGATTGGCGACGTTACTATTGGAACGTAGGAACTTAGTTTAAAACGTTTCAACAAGTTTAGCTTCTCTTATCGTTTTGTAATTGATCTCGAAAAATGTCTGAAGTCATTATTGTGGCATTCCAAGACGTCTGATAATTCAGCGAAATAAGAAAAGAATCATTTCGTAACACAATTTTTCAAACAATTTCTTGAAATTCTTTATAAAAATTATTTAATATCCGTGCATTAACTTTTTTTTTCTCTCTGTATTTATTTTCAAGCTACTCAATTTTACAGTCACAGAGTCACACTATAATTCAAAAAAAAAAAAAAAAAAAAAAATTATAAAATGGACATGGTGTACTGTAAAATACGTAATTTCAATTTAATTCCATGCTGTTTAGTCAGCCACAATCCCTGTCTGGCCATAAATACACCCATTCCACTGATACGGCCACCTGTCGGCCTATTCTCTGTGCTGTACTACTGATTGCTGCGCTTGTCTGACCACATACTGACCCATACTACTAGTTTCCATCACTTTTCCAATGCCAGTTCATTTCTTTTTTTTTTTTTTTTTTTTTCCTTTACATAACAGTTCCAAGTAGAAACATCATGCTGGATTGCTAATAGATCTCCGAAGCTCTATTGACCATCGTTCATTGAATTTTAATACCACTTCTATGAGTAATAATTACCTTTCAAATATTATCGCTATTATTAGCATTCAGTATAGAACTGTCGACTCATCGATTAGAACGGTGCACGCAACTATGTTGTCAACGCGAATTATTTCGTCGTACCGCCTCCCAACAGATGTTTGCGGCGCGTGGGTGGAAAGGCCGCCCCAGTGATTGACCCATTTCACTGGCAAATGCAAAAGGTTGTAGCTCCGTCGCGGTGCGCTTCCCATCAGGTGGCGAGCGGTATCCGCTTCCGTTCCGCCTGTTTGTACGCCACCACTCTCGCACACTGGCCCTGTTTCAGTAGCTGCATTTAGAATTTTCACGCATTTCAACGACCAGCAAAATGTTCTCGTTGTCGTCATTTTGTTAGGAAATTTCTCTTCGCCGGTTTCTGGAGAAATTTTGAAACGCTTTCGGGTTTTGAAGTCGATGATGATACAGACGGAGAGCAATACTGTACATTAAGAATCAGTCTGGATCTTTTTTAGAGGGTAATAGGAACATTGAAGTTGAAGATAGTTGTAGAAAATGATTTTTTTGATGTTTTAATTTATAACTTTTTTTGCAGCGATAATTTTCGGTTGAAAAAATTTGTAGATGATCTTGAAATAGGAAGAAATATATCGGAAAAATTTCAGATCAAAATACCTTTTGGTTCCTTAACAAAAAAATGACTATCGTTGTCTAATTATTTCACAATTATTATTCTGTATTTTTTACACTCGAAAATTATTTTCAGCTGGGAAGAATATTACATTTTTTAAAGATTTTAATAATAGGATTATGCTAGTCTTGAGTTTGTATCCAATTTATTCTTCTCATATTTTCTATCTCCTTTGTTATTAATTTACACATCAGTTCTGTGTATAACTGTACCATAACAATGGCATGTTGTTATTACCGTAATTAATTATACCAATTCAATTTAGAATTTTTAAAATCGAAACATTATCAAATTCGCTGCGGTACACATTCGAATTATTTCGTGGCCAACAATACATAGCATACGGGTCTGATCAACTATCGATGCATATAGAACCACTACAATACGTTTCTCCTCAAATAGCAGTAGATCGTTGCGATCCAATGCTCATTTCGTTTCTGATATACCTCCAGATCCCGCATACTGGTCTCTTCCCAACTTCTTTTCACTCCCATACACTTCCACAAATATTCCTTCAGAATCCTCAGAAAAATTTTTCCCCATACTGGTTGGACCAATAAAAATTACCACCCTGAATATGTTCGAAGCTATAAAAAAATATTATTCGATTCTTTTTTTTTTCTACACGTGGATTAACTTAAAGAAAATTTTTTCTTACTTCCATGATCCCAAAGATACTTAATATGCAAATTTTTATTCCTCCACCCTGTATATTGGCTGATAAAATTATGGTTGAATTAAAAAAAGAAAAATGATTGAATAAATTTGATGATCCAAGATATGACAGCATCGAAGACAATGAGATGCATCATAGAGTTAATTCACGATACATGAGAATGGCAACTGGGCGTAGCCACTTGCCCCTAATATCCTAAACCATAACGCCACAAGCTGTGATTTGTGACAACGATAAATTCAGAGGAACTTAAGTCCCGATCGTGAATACGATTTACGACACTGTGATTTGTAGTTGCCGGGATTTACGCGGAAGTTGTCGTACATTGCTGGTCGCTTATAGGAAAATTTGTTTTGGGAGAGGCATTCGTTTTGCCGGCACCGGTTTCGGCGTGGACGTTAATGAACCATCCGGTGGGCCGGCTGAATTATGGCAGCCGATGGATTCGAGAGTATGGACAACATTCATTGAAAGCCAGTGCCTGTTGTTTGAATCACTCATGAATATGGAAGATCAGTCCGGAATCGTACAGTTAAAGCTCTAGTCCTGTAACTTTTATATACGCAAAACAAATTGTACGATAAAAGCTGTATTTATTCGATGCTTTCATGATTATCGTGAAACAGCAAAAATAAAATTCGGAAGTCCAAATATATTCTCGGTTTAGCAATAGAACGTAATCTTGTTTTCCAATTTTGGCCATAGGATATTATGAACTTTGATCTTAAAATAAACCCTACAGAATCTCTCTCACTTCATCCACCACAGTCTTAAGCCACAAGTTCAAATATATAGTACTGGAATTTCCAACAAAGCGAAACCTTGTTTCCAGATTTTGCTTCTAAAAATATTTCTAACTTTGTTCTTAAAATTAACCCAGAAAAATGACAAATTTTTTACCTAAAGTGCACTCGGTGGGTAGCGGAAGGCGTGCCCTTTAAAATGCCTTTTGTTTCAAGTCGATACGACGATCCGTTCCGAAGATACGAGCCTTTAAAGCGCGCCATTGATGTGCCGACGGAATTCCAGGAAGTAAGCTCCACCCACCATTTTTTCCCTTGGAATGCGTACGCGTACTAAAAAACCCGCTGACTCGGCGCCCTTCAATGAGCACTGGACGGTTTGGAGGGGGGGAGTGCGGAAGGTTAGGTCAGCGGTGTGTGCGAGCGAGACAGCGATAGTTGGGCATTGGAAATTACGGTCTTCTTTAAACGACGATATCTCGGGAACGGAGAGTCGTATCGGGATGAAACGAGAAGCATTTTAAAGGGGAAGGTTCTGCGCTTTCAATGGCGTGCTTGCATGTTCGCTGTGATGACGTGGAACAGAGTTACGTGGGGAGTAAAGATATCAGATTTTAATGGACCTCTGCAGATTTAATTTCTCGTTAGTTTCAATGGAAACGAATATTATTGCTAATTAATGGTGAACATCGTTTGCATATGTGTAGCAGTATGGCTGGAGAGCCCTGGGGAAATAAAGTGTAGATTGAAATGCATTGTTAATATTAAAGAACGTACCTTTTTTTACTATACTCTTGAGGATAATTTTTCTTTTTTTTTTGGTTGTATAAAAATACGAGGTGCTTCTTATTTTTTAGCAAGCTACATGATTCAAAAATGAAAATATTTTAAGACGAAATATCGCAAGAAATTTAGCTATAATTATTTAATTACAGTGTTACGTGCAAAATATCTCCTGAAATTTAAACTACTCGGGAGATAATTTTTTTTACTGCAAAATAGTAATTAGCTTAATGTTATCCATTGCAAAAATTATTTACTTGTATGTTTGAAATAAAAAAAATTAGATTTTTTTCTTATTTCTACTTGTAAATAATTTTTCCCCAATTTCTAGAAAAAAAAAAAAAAAAATAGAAAACACCCCGTATATTATGTATAATTTTTTCATATAAAATCCCAAATTATGCGTGCTATTTTACATAACCTTTTTTGGTGGCATTACCAACAGGGAGAGGAGAGCCAGTACGATGTGGAGGGTGTGTTCGAGTGTCTTCCCTGCGCCGAGGGTTGCGAGTCCTGCGAGGACGATTCCCCATGCGTGGTGTCCTTGAATTGGCTGATGAGGACCGCCATTCTTATCTTGGAATGCTGTGTCATTGCCTGTTTGCCGGCTGTCGCCTTTTTCACTTGGAAATATGGAAATGTAAAGGTAAGTGGGTAACATTTCCCTCCAGTATAGTGCTTTCAGCAATATGCGGAATATCGCGCAACTGGTAATAACATCCGACGAAAAATACATCAAAAATGAGCAATAAAATATTTTTGCTAGTGGTTTCATTTTCGAGAAAATCGAGCTCAAAGTTTATTTATGTTAATTATTTTTCAGATGATTTAATCAATCTTTTTTTTTTTTTTGCGAAATTAATTCAGTAAAGATGCAGTGAAATGTACCCGTACATCGCAAATTTTTTAACTCAATCTTCTCGAAACGGCGGCTTCAATGGAAAAAAATTTTCTTTTACATTTTTTACTTCTTTGTTTCATACAGAATCATCCTCTTATCGTCGGTTTCCTTCCAGTAAACTAAACTCGGAATGCCTTCGGAATATAAAAAACAATTTTTTAAGAAAAAAAGAAAAGAAAAAAATTGTTTAACCTCACTTGTTGATTCTAAGCCACCGCCAATTGGTGCGCTTTAATCTCGACCTGGAACAGTCTGAAATCCCCAGTGTTTTTGCCCTACTGTTCTCAAACGCAATGTCCGACTCCAAATTCCTGGCAATTACTAAATTACGATCTAAAATCCTCAATGCTCCTTTGAAACCAGGCCATTTTCTTTCGACAAAAGCGTTTTAAATCATCAGGGATCTCATTGGGAAGACCTATCCACTGTCACAGCGGCTGGATTCAATCCAACTTAACGACAACTCTGCCCCGAGACCAGTTGGGAAACTCTCATTTGAAGAATAGGCGACGAAAACTGACTCTCGGCCAGAAATTAATTAACTGGGATTCGGAGTGTCCAACCACTACAATTTTCTGATGACCGGTGACCCTCTCGAACCTCTTCTGACTTCTGGATGCAGATTGGATCTTTGCATTGCTAAGTTGCTGTGTAGTTTTCGATGTAGATCAAGATTGTCCCCTAATTTGGCCAACTCTTGACCCCAGACCGGGCGAGAGGCAAAGATTTCGGACGGTTCCGCTTAAAAAATTCCTGAAGCTGTCCATTCCATCACAGGATAATGGGTGGACCAATCGGATCGGCGAACGATCGAGCCGAAACGTCAAACTTTAGCCAGCCAGCGCCGGTTTCCATTCCTGCCCGATAATGGAAACTCCTCGGCTAACGAATCCTATCCTGTCCAATCGTCCAGCGTGATTAAAGAGAGAAAAGCGTTGCCCTGTGCGCGCTGCTGTCCGCTTTCCAACAGGAAAATCCTGTGGACTTGGTTTGGTATGCACTTTCGGCGATTGCTCGTTTCGTGATCGTATTTTTGGAAAATAACGCGTTCCGCGACCGAAATAGGAGTCCACACGGTTCCCGGAAATGAAAAGCTCAACCTAACCTGAACCTAACCGAGACCTAACCTGAATCGACGTAACAGGACAAATTAGCAAGTTATTGTTCGTTTTCTTTTTTTTTTTTTTTCTACGTGATTTTAGGAGTTTTTTTTCTAGAGTAATTAATTTTGGGGATTGTAGACATGGTTTAAAGAAAGTTCTAGGGGAAAATTCAAGCTCGGTTGGATTCTAGGGATATTTGGAAGAGAATGGTACAATCGGTTGAAAGATTTCACTGATGACTCTGCAATTAAATTCCGAGCAATGAAGGTATGAACAAAATTCAGGAGGATTCTAGGGTTAATTGTGTTTGGGTGGATTCTAGGGATATTTGAGAAATACTAGTCGGGTAATAACTATAAAATCCACTACTAGGTTCCAATAATAATTTTGTAAATGCAGTATGAACTATGAAATTTTAGCCCTAACCTAAAATGGGATCCTAGCGTAAAAATGAGATTCTACTGAATCTCAAGGTTTTCCCAAGGATATTTTAATTTGAATTCCGGTAATAGGCTCCACTGATAACTTCACGAGTTATGGAAACTTCTATGACCAATTCTGAACGATACTCAAGATACCTAAAATGTCTTTCCAGAGACAGCTGATGGATTTCGCAAATTCTAACAATGTTTATAATTGAATTTCAAAGTACAGGATGATCTTAAGCTATTAACTTGAACGAGAATAACGGAGGTAGCTTTCTAGTCACAGCGTCGATACTGTAACAGCCCTAGGTTAATAAATTCCCTTTAATTAACCGGAAACGGGCTGAAACCTAAGCTCCAAGGCACTTCCTGCAACTACCGCCGCGAGTTGTTACGGTAATTTATTACACGAATCGCCCAAAGACAGAATTGTTTCAAGCAGCTTCAAGAGTTTCCACCCCAAGTCAGTGCTGATAAGATTTCCACAAGGATTATGGGCACTACTACCCCCGAACTATACTAGTTTCATCGTAAACCTAACCTCTACCCAACTAGTGACACTATGCTCCCTGCTTAACATAAACTACATGTACATGTACAATACTAAACAAAGTTCTAACAACTTTATTATAATAACTTTTCTTCTTATTATTCTAAATAATAGTTTATTCGATAATCAATGAATATTATACTATTAAAAAAAAAAAAACAATTAAAATATACTTCTTTGTGTGAAAAAAAAAGTAGAGATAACCAGTTTCGGAAGAAATACATATTGTTTTTTATGGAAAGTGATGGAAAATCAGAATTAACAATAAATAAATAATTGTGATCTAAAAGCTGTTATAATTTTGTTCGGTATTGTATTTGATTTAATTTTTTTTTTTTTCTTTTTTCGTGAGGAAATTTTTTACATACACTCAAATACTTTTTTACAACAAAATTTTACTTGTTTTATTATTTGAAGCAATCAGAAAATGAAGGAAATCTTTGTGAATAATCGCAAAAATCGACCATCAGTTTTACACGGAGAAGCAATTTGGAAACAAATTTCCGTGGCGATGCAATTTTCACCGAAGCCCATTTTGTTATCGAAATTTTCATTTCACCTCGTTAATAAAAACGCGGTCAGAGAACGATTTCAATGTTCGTTAACTCGTTCGTGCTTGTACGAATTCACTATTCGCTGGTTTCACAACCGTCGTTCTGGCACGCAGTATTCATTATTCTTTTTATTCGGTTGTACACGTCTGTTTATGGCGGCAGCCATAAAGAAAGTTGCTTAATCGACGGGAAATTCGATGCGCTGAAAACAATTTTTTTTAATTTTGTCACTGGAAAAACAACAAAATCTTTCCATCTTTCAATTTTTCAATTTTAGATTTATCAGATTTTTACAATGTTAGGTTTTTTAAGATTTTCAAAAATTTTACATTTTCTAGATTTTTTTCTATTTCAGATTTTTCAGGTTTAATGGATTTTTAGATTGGTTCAATTTTTTTTTTATCTCCCAGATTTGATTTATTTTCAAATTTTACAAATCTTCCGATTTTTTTCCACTTTTAGATCTTTCAGATTTAATCCATTTTCAAACTAGTCCAATTTTTAGATTTTCCAGATTTGATTAATTTTCAAATTTCTTCCCATCTTTTTCAATTTTTTCGTATCTCGGTTTCCCAATTATTATTTTTTTTTTTTAATTAATACCATTCTTGAAACACCGCTAACGATCATACACCCCATTTTTTTCCTCTCTGAAAAAACGTATTATTTTCAAACTGTTTCCAAATATTAAAAAAAAATCGTTTCTCCTTTTTCAATTTTTTTTTTCACCTCAAACTACCCTTCAAACCAGCCTGAGCTATCAGAAAAAAATTTCCCTCAATTTTCTCATCCATTTTTCGCAGCTGTTCAAATTTTTACGTATTTTTTTTTTATCTCTTTTATGAAATTTTTCACTAGGTTCGTAAAAAAAAGTTTGAGTTGCGTTTCGGTTAGGTCAGTACATTTTAAAATACCGTGAATGAAAGTTTTTCTCGTCGATTCGTCGGTTTTTCAAAGAGCTACACGATTATTATTGTCACGATATTAATACGAGTTTTTAAGTAGTCTCCAGAAAGGTTAATCGAAATAATATTTCGAAACGATATTCCTATATACGACCTACAATCGAATGTACTACGTTGACCGCTTTACGAGTGCGCGAAACGCAACAAGTTGCAGAATTCCTGCTCGAACGTTGCACTTGTGCTCGTGTATCCATGAGTGTCCGCTTATCGAAGCCAATTGCCACGTCCGCGACACGAAATTAAAAAATTATAAAATCATTACGATTCGTCGATTAATAAAAATATCATTCGTAAATTTTTCATAGAAACTACGCGATTGTATTAAGTGTTACACAATAATTCAGCAATCTAATATTTCGAATTTTTAAAACAACTTATGTTACTTGAAAAAAAATAATTAAAATAAAAATTTTTTACACCCTGGTGAACAATTGTCTATCAATGTGTCTAGTTCCAATAACTCGTAAAAGTACCAGGCCAATTTCTTGCTTCAGATCACTGAAAAATTATCACTCGAAGAGAGCCAGGCTACTCAGCCGACGGAAAATCTTTTTTATCGGTTAAAAATACAATTTACCGGTGTTTTATGGAATCGCAGAAACGGAAGAGTAATTCACATGGCCGAGTAATTGTCTAGGAAAGGGGAAGGAACAGGGACACTTGCTATAAATTTCGTTTCCAATCAACAGAAAAATTGCTCGTGGACGGGAATTATGTTTACGAGCACACATCGGTGTCGTTTCTCTATCCCCATAGGAAAAGAGAAACAATATACTTCTCCAGCAAAAGATACGGAGAAGAATTGAAAATTTTCAAGAAACTGTAGAACTTTTAAAAAAAAAAAAATAATTAAGCCACCTCGACCGAACAGAGTCGACTAGAAATTTATCAGACGATAAATAAACGCCACAATTTGACTTAAAAAAAAGAATCTATCGTCACAATTCACCGAAAAAGTTGAAATAAAAATTTGAACAAGAAAGAAACTCATTCAGAACTATTCTTTGAGGCTTCCAAACGAAAGAAGAAGGCATAATTGCAATTTTTAGAAATAGTGATGGGTAAGAGCTGCGCAAAAGTAATAACGAAACACGTAGCCTTCAACACAATTTTTTCTCTATCTTAAAATTGTCCTAACTACTTGAAACACCTTGTATATTGGCTTATAAGTCTAGCTCCCATAAACGTTACTCCCATCTTAATTATGTAACAATACATATTAATATAATAACTCAACCATCGAGTTATTATTTACCAATAATTGTCAAAAATATTGTCTCAAATATTTTGAATTTCCTGAAACTGTAAAAGAAATGCGTGAACAATCGTTTCTGGGGGAAATCCGCGAACAAACGATGAGAAAATGACGCCTGGAGCTCGAGCAACCCGGCACGCACGTACGACAGCAAGGCTGTCACTATGGCGCGTGAACGGAATAAACATACGCCAGTAAAAGTTGGCCGGAAGCCATGCATCCTCGCGATATATAACCGTTTAGCATATAAATGTTGCCAGCGCTGCCTATTCCTCTCTGTACGTTGCTGTGTTCCGCTTTTCCGCCTGGCGAGACGCGCGGACCGTCGGCTGACAACCGATTTTCCCCGCTGGATCTACTGCGAATCAGCCACGCGAGAATTCTTCCCTCGTTCCCGCTTCTACCTTGTGGGAATCGTTCGAGCGAACTTCCTTCGTCGACGTTCACGTCAGCCTGATTGCGTTTTCGTTGCGTTCAAGAGGCGATAAACCGGCTTTGCTGAACAGCGGGCGACGTTCCGCATCCTGGTGGTATGGTACGGTGTGTTAGGAAACGGTGTTCGGTGGTTTGGTGATGGATCTTGTGGTATCTACTCGTTTACGACGCTGGCGAAGGTGGTTGGCTGACGTTTTGGGGTCTATTGCGCAGCACTGATGGATTCTGTTAGCACTGAGATTGGATGGAAGAGAATTAAGTGGTTTGTAGGGGTTTTCATTGGTTTGGGGATTTTTAGTGCTAGGATTTGATTGTCTGATGATACTTGGGGATGCAGTGATGGATGTAGCGTCTTTTCTGAGGGATTGCAGACTGAGAGCCCGAATCTAGGTACAGCTGAAGGGGCTAGGTAATTTAGTGATCGAAATTTATGGTCCTACGTCTAGACACTGAGGTCTAAGGATTCGAATCTAGGGATCTGTATTTATGGATCGAAGTCTAGAGACTCCAATTTAAGGATTCGAATCTAGAAACTGAAATCTGAGGAACCAAACTTGATAACCCAGTTTTAGTGAGCAGAATCTAGAAATCCAAAAGTAGAATTCAAGATGTAGAGACCGGAGTCTAACACGGGAAATCTATGAATCCGAATCTAGGAACCAAACTCTAGGAACATTAAAATCTAGAAATGTGAAGTCAAGGATCCAGTGCTAAGAACAAAACTGTTGTGTCTTGAAAGAAAAATGTCTCAAAATTGTCCAATATAACTAAACCAATAACCCACATGTTTGCCAAAGTGGTTTAGGAATACCAACAGCAACGGAGCACTATTTCGTGCGTCAGATATTTCAGGTATACTCTCGATAGGATACAACAGTATTTTACCGAGATAGGAGCTATTCCACGTCACAATAAACACCACCCAGGAAGATGGATTACTCTTGGTGGACCTTTACTGCGGGCGTCCAGCTTCTCTGGCCAAAGCCGGCTATATTTCTTCGTCTGGAACGACTCAAAGACACCCATTCACCAGATGCATAAAGGCAGCGCGAGAAAGCTACCAGCATCGGTGCTACCAACAGTATTCATACTCTTGAAAAATGACTTTCCTTGCCTCTCTTCTTCTACCAAACTCAATGGACTTACGTGCCTCTGCACGTTAAACTAAAAGATCCCCACACTAATACTCCACTAATACAGTATATCTTCAATTCAATATGCTTCACGATCTCCAGTTCCCTCGAAAGAATTCCGACGGCACCCAGGTTATTAAAATTCATCACAACTGTATAAACCTACTTCCATCGCACAAAAGATCCATTTTCTGACAGAATCCAAAGTTAGAGAACCGAGCAAACTTCACCTAGCCATAGTTCGTCGCCGGAACAGAAACTAGAACCCCGGCTAGTATGTCCACGTTAACCGCCTCTCCCCACCGTCGATGTAAATTCTACCTTTCTGGTTACACCGCCGGTGATATCGGAAACTCGATAGTATGCTAATAGAAACACAGTCCTTCGACGAGTTCTAGGTCCCTGCACAAAGGACCCGGCCTAAAATCCCTGCTACATGTCGAGGGATTTATATTTGTCCAGTTACAATATTCCAAAATTCCATCGAAAAATCTACGCCTGGGTAGAAAACATCGTCCGAAAGGTTGAATAACCGAACGGTGGCTCCTTTTCGTCAGGGTCCACTCTGTCCGCCTACCTCGTAGCTTTAATGAGTTTCTTTGATGTAACGGTGCCGGTTGAAGGCCGGCCACATTAAACCGGTTTACGAGCGCGCATGTAATATCCACGTTCGCGTTTACGAGAGTCGTGCAACGCAATACGCGCGTCTTCCTTCATGCTCTAACGAGCCAGATACGATATTCCGGCCGCCACGGCGAGCTTTATCGCCCCGCGCGCCGGATAGATTAACCCTTTGCAGACGCCTGAGTTTCTCTTGACCCTCGCTAGAGGTCAATTTAACGGTGCAAGCGTCGTAAACGGACCGGAAACGGTCCCCCGACACCTGATGCGTTCGAGTACTTTTGAAGTTAGCATGATCTGCGCTTGAAACTTTCATGCTCTGCTCGGTTTCTTTACTTTGGCTGGCTTCGCGTCGTCGGTTTGGTCGCTGAGCGGTTTCTTCGGTTAGATGGTCTCCAACTTTTGTTACTGTTGAGATACGATAATTAAATTGTGTCACCGAACATTCCGAAAGTCTCCTTGTTCAAATCCCTGTTGAGATTTCGAGACGGTACTCGTGGATATCCTGCGATTGGTCTGTCTCTGGAGTCAGTTATGATCCAAGTGGAAAACCCGTGCACTCATACTTTGAAAAGTGGGTTTACAGAGTGTATTCTGACCCTAGGCTATGTTGAACGTCAGCAGAAATTGAAAGGAACTGCGTGGGATACGTATTTTCGCCAATATGTGCCCCGTCTGATTTATATCAGGCTATACTACTGAAAATGATGGTTTCTTGGTGATACAGAGACTCTGGTTGAATTTGTGTCATGGTTACCGTAAGTACACTCATTATACGCGTGAATTACTATATTTTCTGGTATATTGCAAAGGTATACAGTGCTCTTCTCCTCAGAAGACTAACGATCCGTGTGTTCAAGCACCAGAACGACCAGACAATTAAATAGTATGTTTAATGGAAGAGCGACGCCGAAACTGACCCTCCGGTGACGATCAGTGTGATAATGAGACCACATACGCGACGTGTCCGTGGCCCATTAGCGTAACAAGTCGCCATAGTTGTGACGGTTAGTATCCCGAAAATTATTACACGGCGACCGAATCACGTAGACAATTGTGCCCCGGCAATTTGTAAATGCGAACGCGTGCCAAACCGACTGGAATTTGCTCTTGAAAATCCTATCCCGTTTCACGGTGTCGACTGTGTTGCGTCAGCAACGGCACAGTACTCTTCGAGCTAAAAAATGTAACGATGTTGAATGCATTATTCATTGGACGTCCTGTGTGGCTTTTTATTCAGGGAACATTGTCGATACAGTTAGGTACAGTTAGGAAATTTTTCTTCCGAACAACTTCAAATCGAGAAATTTATCAGAAGAACGCTTTTTGAAGGCCAGTAGAATGAGTCAATACATGGCGAGACCTACTTTCAAGCGAACTTCAATGCAACTATGTTTCTGACAGTAAAATATTTTTAAACCGAACGGAATTAAATAACATTTTTTTTAATTGAACGTCCACTGGTGTACCTTTGTTACATTTTTAAACAACTTCTGGGAGGAAAAAGTTGTCAAAACCAGTCGTTAAAATATATTAAACTTTCGTTGCGTTTGCAGCAAAAAAAAAAAAAAAAAAAAACTTGTACAAACAGAAAAGGCTTCATTAAATTTTAACGAAGTCATCCAGACTAATTTTTACGTTTGCAGGAAAAGTTTAACGTTAAATGAAGTGAAAATTAACGAGTTTGTTCATTTACAATTAGCCAGATCTACGTCCTTTTCCGGGACGATTAATCTAATTGCAGGAAGGGAATAGAAAAAAATGGAGAACCTACGTTGAACCGATGAAAACGTGGTCTCGTGAACCGTTTCACGAATCGTTTCTCGTGAATCGTGGTCGGTCGTGGAAAGTCTAGGCGAATCAGTGGCTGGGGGTGACTTGAATTCGCACGTAGGAAGAAAATTACTCTGCCAACCGAGGTTTCGCGTCAGAAATGCTTCCGTGGATTGACCGGTTCGTGTTCGGTTAATTAATGTCGGTTGCTTTTCGATAGGGCAACCGGTCACGGATCCTGTCACGGTGAAATAAAACAGCCACGAGGTCGGACAGGTGTTGAGGCGAAAGTTTTCCCAACTGACTCGATGCTCGCCTCATCGAACAGCGCCTTGCACAGTTCTTTAATTCTCCAGGAACTTCTATGGTTCGTGTAACGCCTCATTTTATGGCGGACTTTATAACAGGATAGAAAGTTAAATACATTTCATTTTATGTA
This sequence comes from Ctenoplectra terminalis, assembly GCA_019453375.1. Taxonomy (NCBI): domain Eukaryota; kingdom Metazoa; phylum Arthropoda; class Insecta; order Hymenoptera; family Apidae; genus Ctenoplectra; species Ctenoplectra terminalis. Next base: position 133,676 of record SMSQ01013667.1, on the reverse strand, counting down.
GGATCTTGTGAGAGAAGTTTTCGAAACTTGGAAAAATTCAGCGTGTCATTAGTTGTTAGTGGAATTGGTTAGTGCAGTGAGGTTAGTAGTATTGGTCCGTGTGGACACAGACAGAATAAAACCGAGAAAGGTTCTGTTAAGGAGAGCAGTGATTTTGGTCGATATATATTAACACTAAAATGACCAAACCATTCGAAATGACTGGCTCACAATTTCTTATAGAAATTTTATAAATTTACAATGGTATATTTTGGGGGGAATTTTCCGTGAAACAAAAAGAATTATTACCCTTATTATGGTGTAGATATTTTTTCAAATACCTGTCATTTTGATTTCTTCGGTACAAATAAATATATTTTAAACCTCGGTAGTTGTAGTGTTAGGGAATACAACTCGCAAAAAAATAATTAATTAATTCCCAGTAGTATTAGTCAACGAAGATAGAGGCGAATGTCTCATTAAATTTTAGAATTATTTCTTAGTGATTATACGTGCAAACAACTTCTCTCTGAAACGTGGGGAAATCGCTAATTAATCCTCAGTAGTATTGGTCAGTGTGAACATAGATACACGTCTGACTAAAATCTAGGAATACTCCATAATGGCTGGCGGTAGTATGAGTCAATATCTGTGCATATAGATTCCTAATGAAAATTCTGGATGTACCTCTAATTAATTCTCAGTAGCATTCGTCGATAAATACATAGATATATACCTGACTAAAATGTAGAAATGTTTGTTCGTGATTGGCAGTAGTATCGGTCGGTATATAGACGAACGAGATTCTGATACGAACCCGGGGGAGCTCCTAATTAATTCCCAGTAGTATTGGCCAGTGTGTACACAGACAGATGTCCGAATAAATTCCGAAAGGCGGTATCTAATAATTAAAATTCAGAAATACTTGTTAAAAGCGATAAGTAGTAAAGGTCAACGTATATCAACACACGTGTCTGGCCATAATTTAAAAACCCTATGCAACATTTTTACCAGCTTAAAGACTATCTCGCAGATCATTTGACTTAATATAAACCTAACTGACCATAACCCAGTCATTATTAAAAATTAATTTTTAAATATTAACCAAAAAAAAAATGTTGATCTTCCAACGGAGATGTACAGATCGATGTTCCAATATATTCAATTTCCAGCAGAGAAAATTTAGAAAAGAATTTATTGGCATAAAAATTACATCAGATGTTTTTAATGAAGTAAGGAATGACACGGTGTGGTTTTTAATGAATTTTCAAGCTCATGCATGGCGCCGTGTTTGAGCTGTTATTTTCACCACACCGGGGAAACGTTCTGCTTTCTGGAACCAGCTTTGTACCAGAGAATCGAGGAAAATTAACGCAACCGGGCGTGCAAGAGAGTGGATCCGTTGCTGGAAAATTAAGAGAAGTGTCCTTTGGTGCGAGAGAAGAAGACAGGGGAAATCATTAGCCAAAGAAGAGCCCTCGTCCCAGTGTCGAGCGGCTTAACTATGCAACTGTGCTTCCTCGTCTTTGCCTTTCGAATACAGCCGAGGCGACACTCACCGCCCCTCCATTTCACTCCCCTTACCACTTTTCGACGATTGCTCGAGTGTCTCTATTTCATATGACCAGTTATAATAAAAAATTAAACTGATTTAACGCATCAAGTGTCCCATATCGTAGGCATTCAAGGAAAATCTTCTAAGTCTGTAAATCTAAGTTTCAATCGAGTTCTGAAATGTAAAATATTTTATTTTTTAAAGTACACCATAACATATATCATGGATTCAGTAGATTTTTCTTGTACACTCATGATATGATCCAAAATTATTTTTACAATTTCTCTGCAACTAGAAAATCTGTCGTGAAATTAAAATTGATTAAACAAATTATTTTTAAGCTCTCTTTCGTTTCAAATTATACTTTGCTTGAAGTTAATATAGAATCTACGAATTATATTGGAACTTATTTTCATTTACACGTGAATATAAAAATGAAAACAGAACGATTAATATTTTTCAAACGATTCACTATGTTTTTATATGATAAAGATAAAACGAAGAAAGAAAATTGATATTTCATGTTTCAGATACTCCTATTCCAATTGTATTTCAAAAAGAGGTATCGAAATAACGCGAAACTTGAAATGGATGAGAGGACAGCCTCTCATGGAGATTGTACAATATTCCCCTGGCCATTAGTCGAACAACAAGAAGCAGCGAGTCGATAAGAAAAGAAAAAAACGAGGTGAAATATGCACGTTTTTCATTTCTCACCCTCCAGCCATAACGAAGTACTGTTTCACTCGACACGATGAAACTGTGGCGGAAAATTAAGAGTCGAAAGCGATCGAGCTACAAAGCATAGAATCACTTTCTATCGTATTAAATCGAAATTTCACCATCCCTTTTTGAAACATACGAAATACTAGGTCATCGCCTAACTAATACGAGTATTCTAAAAAATCGAGGAAAAAAGTAAGGAAAAATATTAAAAGAAGAATCGAAATATTACTAGAATGAAAAATAAAAAATCATAAAAAAAATCTATAATTATTCTTTTGAAATAAATTATTTTATTTTTCTCTTTATTGAAAAAAATATAAATTTATATATTCCNGGAAAAAAGTAAGGAAAAATATTAAAAGAAGAATCGAAATATTACTAGACTGAAAAATAAAAAATCATAAAAAAAATCTATAATTATTCTTTTGAAATAAATTATTTTATTTTTCTCTTTATTGAAAAAAATATAAATTGATATATTCCAATTATTTACTGAAAGATTTAAAAATCCCAGATACTTCAAAATTCATCGATTTTTCTAAAATCAAATTATTAAGAATGACGTAAGAAAAATTGAAGACACAAAAATTATAATTCCCATTTGTATACGTAAAAATTTTTCTACGCCTAACTTTGCCATTATCAGAACAGTGGAATTCTGATAAAACTGTGACAATTAAAGTTCACTCTTATCGTCAATCGAAAAGTTCGACGAAATTAATCTTGACTGCGATCAGATTACACCTTAGCCCAAGGATGTTCATTTCGACTCACGGTCACAGAACAAATATCCATCTGAAATTTAAAATCGAACGAATTTCTCTTCGAAGTAATTAAAAAAGAAATTAAAAAAATTGGTTGAAAAATGAGGGATCAAAAACATGCTTGCAAGCTGTAGGGGATGAAAGGNAAATTATTTACTGAAAGATTTAAAAATCCCAGATACTTCAAAATTCATCGATTTTTCTAAAATCAAATTATTAAGAATGACGTAAGAAAAATTGAAGACACAAAAATTATAATTCCCATTTGTATACGTAAAAATTTTTGTACGCCTAACTTTGCCATTATCAGAACAGTGGAATTCTGATAAAACTGTGACAATTAAAGTTCACTCTTATCGTCAATCGAAAAGTTCGACGAAATTAATCTTGACTGCGATCAGATTACACCTTAGCCCAAGGATGTTCATTTCGACTCACGGTCACAGAACAAATATCCATCTGAAATTTAAAGTCGAACGAATTTCTCTTCGAAGTAATTAAAAAAGAAATTTAAAAAATTGGTTGAAAAATGAGGGATCAAAAACATGCTTGCAAGCTGTAGAGAATGAAAGGGAATGAAAATTAACAAGTTAGAATAAAAAGTGCACACGTTACCCCTAATGAAACGCATTCCAGCTCGGCTGGAAAAGCAGCACGATTCAATCTTTGTTAGCGTTCCAACCCTCCACCCTTATTTCCCCTGAGGTTCGTTACAAAGGAAAACCTAGATGATGCTGGGCATATCCTTCCAATAAACGCAGCCACTCTGTACTCCATAATGAACGAGGCTATTTTTTATCCTATTTTAAACGAAAAGGATAACGATTCGTTGTTGAACAATATTTATGATTTTTTAATTGTTCAACTTCTCGTGATAACACTTTCAGGGTATACTGTGGAAATTTATTTTAAATTATCTGTCAATTCGGACGTCCAATATGTTTTTCCTCTTGTCTGCTTTCTAGATTTTATGGAGTTCTAAGGGGATTCATTTTTTTGCAAGCCTCCACTGTGTAAAAGAAGATTTTCCTTGTTAGTTCTCGTTAATTCATGCTGTTCCATAGCATTTCAATCGCTAGTATGTATTTTGGTACACTGATCCTATATTTTTTCATTGGAATTTTTTTTTTATTTGTATTTCTGTGTGGAATTTTTTTTCTGGCGTTCTAGGATTTTTCTTCTTTCCTAGATTTTTTTTTATTGCCCTTGCATTACCCTTTTATTGAGGAATTTTTTTCTGGTGTCTTATAATTGCTTTTGCACTGCTGGAATTTATTTTATGCTGCTCTAACATTTTTTTACTTCTTCCTACTTTTTTTCTTTTTAATTGCTTTTTTCTATCCGGAATTTNGGACGTCCAATATGTTTTTCCTCTTGTCTGCTTTCTAGATTTTATGGAGTTCTAAGGGGATTCATTTTTTTGCAAGCCTCCACTGTGTAAAAGAAGATTTTCCTTGTTAGTTCTCGTTAATTCATGCTGTTCCATAGCATTTCAATCGCTAGTATGTATTTTGGTACACTGATCCTATATTTTTTCATTGGAATTTTTTTTTTATTTGTATTTCTGTGTGGAATTTTTTTTCTGGCGTTCTAGGATTTTTCTTCTTTCCTAGATTTTTTTTTATTGCCCTTGCATTACCCTTTTATTGAGGAATTTTTTTCTGGTGTCTTATAATTGCTTTTGCACTGCTGGAATTTATTTTATGCTGCCCTAACATTTTTTTACTTCTTCCTACTTTTTTTCTTTTTAATTGCTTTTTTCTATCCGGAATTTTGTTTAATACTCTTCAAGTATTTCTTCTTCCCGTTGAAACTTTTATTATTCTTACGGTGCTTTTCACCGAAGAGAACTTTACAGGTTGAAAGTCATTTTAAACATTTCTTTTTTATTTTTGTCAATACAGAGGCTAAAATCAGAGCCATCTTATCATAGACTATAACTTTGTAGGTTTCCTTTTTCCTCGTAAAAAAAATNTTGTTTAATACTCTTCAAGTATTTCTTCTTCCCGTTGAAACTTTTATTCGTTATTCTTACGGTGCTTTTCACCGAAGAGAACTTTACAGGTTGAAAGTCATTTTAAACATTTCTTTTTTATTTTTGTCAATACAGAGGCTAAAATCAGAGCCATCTTATCATAGACTATAACTTTGTAGGTTTCCTTTTTCCTCGTAAAAAAAATTAATAGATTTTCCCTGAACTCAGTTAACTATATCGGAAAAATTTCAAGCTAAAATACTTTCCAGATTCTTTGGAAAAAAAATCATTGATATCGCCCTTTATTTATCTTCGAACGTTCTGAAACTTTCATCTTTTCTGTTGAAAATGTTATACGTTGAACGAGTGGAAGGGTTTCTGATTTGAATACGCTCACCGATGGCAGAATGTTCCATAAAATCGCTGGATTTGTTGGGGAGAAACCATGGCATTCTGTTTGCTTGAGAGATTGGAAGGGTTATGGTAAGGATTCAGTAGTATTGATCCCTCTTTGATCAGACGTCGACGCGCTGAGTTACACGATGGTACAAACTTACTTAGAAGCTGTTTGCTTGTTGGAAATTCTTCAGTACACATTCATACACGTCACAAGAAAGAAATCCCTTCACTTATTAAAAAAAAAAAAAAATCCTAACATTTTGTTTTCGTTCCTTATACAATTTGAAAGAAGTTTATGTTATTTCATCTTGTTCCTCTTTTATTTGATTTTTCAACAGCAAAGTTATGGAGCAAATTGTTCGAGACTAAGTTCTACATAATTTAGAGGATTTCCCTCATAGAACAAAAAAATTTTACTCCTCCCCTCCCCCCTGTAGCGCTTCCAGGAACTGGGTCAGCTCCCCCCTTTAAAAATAGAAATTCATTTCTTTTCACTTGGCAACATGATTAACGAGCTTGAACGCGATAATGCGTTGTTGCGTGCAATACAACAATTGATCGCATCCATTTATCCCCCGCCCCCCCCCCTGATTATACAACCGAAAAGAATTTCAGCTTGAAACCATTCTTTGTCCAGGAATTAATGAGGCTGTCTTCTGGTGAAATTAATCCTTTCTTCTTTTCCATTTCTCTGATCGTTGTATGAAACATCAGGTTTGCGGAATAGCATCCAACTGGGAATGAAAAAAAATTGATAAAAACCCAGACAAGTGTATGACAGTACAGTTTCTGATTGTACGAAACGAGAAAGAAGGGGTGAAAAAGGGTAGAATCGTTTACAAATTCGTCGGCCGGCATTGGGAAACCGATTCCCTTTTTGCCATCGAGGTAAGAGCCTTTCTATTTTCGAGCGACGTCAGTCGTCTCTCGGCTAGAAGAATTTCGCCCTCAATTCTTGTTGCCCTCTAGAGAATCCGACCGCGTTTTTTTATTCAAGGTTGTACTTCATGTAATCCCACTAGGTTTCAAACGTTTCTTTAAGGTTGAGGAAATATATTAGGGTTGTATTAGTAGTTTTGGACAGTGTATAGTCAGACGTGTTGGCTGGCAGTAGGATAGGTAAATGTAAGCACAGACATACGTTTGATTAAGTCTAGAAATACTCCTAAATTGCGAGCAGTAGTATCGGTCAGTACAGACACAGACTCATGTCAGACATTATGAAAAATTTTTACCAACCTAAAGTCTGTCTCACAGATCACTTAGCCTGATATAAACCTAACTGACAATAATCTAATATTTATTAAAAATAAATTTAAAAAAGAATGTTGATATTCCAACATATTCAACTCGCAATACAGAAAATTTAGAATAGAATTTATCGAAATAACCTGTCTGGTGTCAGCAAGTAGTATAGGTCAATATATGCGGAAATAAATGACTGAAATACTCTGCAGAGGCAATCAGTGGTATAGGTAAATATGTATCGACACAAGTGTCCGACTAGTATCTGTAAATATTATCAACAACTTTTACCAGCATTCGAAAGCTATCTCATAAACTATTCGATTCGTGTAAAACATCGTAAAAACGTACAATTAAAATTTTTCTGGCGTACGCTTTTGAGATTCGAATTCTAAAGAAGTTTTACTTTTAAAGAAATTTTATTTCAACGAATGCAAGACATTTAAGATGATGTTCATTGAACCGTCGATGAAAAAGTTCCATTGAAATTATTCTCACAGAGTTGCGAGGAATATTTTAAAGATTTCCTCGTTGATAATGTCCATATAGGAAGCTTTTTTTTCATTGTTGCATGCGACCTGTCATCCTGTAGCCACTTTGGTGTTTTACGCGAATGGAAAAGAATTTCTTTTTCATTTATTTCTGTACGGTATTGAGAGAAATAGGGGACATGCCGATATTTTGTGGCACAGACGCGTAAAATGCTAATTAAATTGATATAATTGAGCTTATTGAACAGTGCCAAATTTTCCGAAATAATTTCTTTCTAACCCCGCTTGGAACGAAGCTATAGCCTGGCCTGGATACCAAAATCACCTCGTAGAGTATCAATTTGTACAGCGATGTGTTACGAGAGGTGCACAGGTGCGTTCAAGATACTTTAATACAAGTTAATGTAGTGTGGCAACAATGATTAGAAATAACCATCGTGTACCAACGACGAAAAAATTTCTAGCGAGCGCGGTAACTATCCTGGCTGCTTGTAAAATCGTTTATTTAGGGATTAAATCTAGAGACTATCCAGACCTACCCTTTTGGTGCATCGTAAAAATTTGTTAATTAACTTCTCGTGGATTGTAAAACTGTATTAATTTTCTCGAGTGTGTGGTAAAATTTAATTAATTAATTTTTGGTGTGCCGTAAAATTTTATTAACCGATTTTTTGTGTACCGTAAAATTTTATTAAACAATTTTCGGTGCGTCGTCAAATCTTATTAATTAATTTTAAGTGCGTTATAAAATTTTATCAATTAATTCACGAATGCCTTCAGATAGAAGAGTATTAAAAATAACTGTCAACAGTTGACTTAAGAACCACTGGTACACTTGGATACCCTTCGCGATGAAAAAATCATCAATCTCACGTATCTCAAAAACGAGGCCTCAAACGAGGAAAGTTCTTATGAAACTTTTTTCTCGTTTCTCACCAACGGATCACCCTATGCTCAAACAAAATCTCCCCACATTAGTTACAACGTAGAAATTTCAACCGGAACGTGGAAGGTTTGCAAGAGGAAACGGGTCAGCAGTTTCGTAGTCGACGAAACACCCTTCTCAACGTTTCCGTGAAGTGCATAATGCACTTTCCGCCGAAAGGGTGGCCGTTTGTATGCACTTTTACGGTGATACACTTGGCCACACCCTCGCAACACGAAACAAACTGCAGGCATTCTCTGGCCAGGCAAACGCGTTGTTATTTCCCCGATGTTATTTCTCACGTCCAGTTTTCCTCTTTAGAACACTTTCCACGCTTCTTCGGTAAAGTAGTGGGGGTGTTGAAGGGTTGAAAGATGGTTCCAAGGCGGGCTGTAATCTCGTAAGTCAAAAAGGGAATTCGTCTTTTGTATTCCAGTCGCTGCATTTACATTCTACCATCAACTAATGGTGGAAGAATTTTCTATTATCTTTTTCTTTATATTTTGACTGTTTTTTGATGTTAATTTTTTCTCCATTGTATGTTGAATTCCATTGGTAGATATAATTTTCTTACAAGCGATGTCAAATGCCTTCGTTTTATTTTTTTTTTTTTTTTTAATGGCTATTTTATTTTCTTTTTTTTTTTCTTTCGATTCAAATTTTTATTTATAAAGTCTTTGATGCAGTTTGAATCCCCTGCAATCGATACTTCATCGACGAAAAATCGTAGTCGAGAAGGAAATAAAAATGACTGTTACGTCTCGAATATTTCACGGCTGTTCTACTTGGAGCGTCTGACTACTGACAGGCCCGTACTACTGCAGCTGACGTGACTCGACATTACGACACGAGCTAATTTCTTCTTCGGCCGGGAACTTGATTTCAGCTTAGAGAAACGTTATCGACGTTGTCAAATAAAATATCGTATCTACGATACAAGAGACTTCAGCGGCCGTGAAACGGAAAGCGAGAAAGGTACACCTCGAAAACGATCGATAGACATGCTCCGGTGATATTACTAAGGTTGATTGAAAAATTTAATATTCGTAACGAGAGATCTCAGGACTTCGCTTCTTTGGCTAAAAATTTCTATTTTTGCAATTTATTTGAAAACTAAATTTATTAATTATAATTTCATATTAATAAACGTGAATTTTAATCTATTGTCAATCATGACGAGAAATTCCATTCTTGGAATACTAAAATTTCTATTTCTTGAGTTAGTTCAATAATTTAAATTATCAATTTTAATTTCACACTGATAAATTGGATTTTTAATCTTTTTATTTTACGATTTCAATTTTGCATAAGCACGAGGGAGGGTAACTTATTTTTCGGTTTGGGTTGTAAATTTTTTAAAAATTACAACCATCTAGTAACACTCTTTGAAACTTAAGCCACGAGGTTTCGAAATAGTCCACGTGACTTTGAGGATTCATCGTGAAGCGATCGAGGGGAAATTGTTTAAACAAATCCCCACCGAACAGCAAATATTTTTCCCCTCTAGCAAATATTTAAACGCGACAGCACACATATGGCACGAATTCATCAAATTGCCGCGAATTATTCACCGTTTGATCGTCTCTCCTTCTATACATAACGAAACGCATGCTCCATTAAACAGTTAGCAAAAATATTTTAAATATTTATTCGATTTAACCTTCTACAAGCGAAACTTCGTTTACTTATTCGTTTGGGCCTACGTTTGTTCCGAAAAATTTGTTGACAACCATCTGCACGTGGCAAAAAAAAAAAGAAAAAAAAAAAAATACCGAAGTCCATATGACTTAAACATGAAATAGAAAAATGGAAAAATAGAGAATCATAAAGTTAGGTTTCGTTTTATATAAGACCCGAATATCAGCATTTCCTTTTCTCTTTTTCTTTTACAGTTAAATAACTTTTTTTGGAGTAACTTTTTCCTCGTGGATCTGTCCTTTAAATGCATCAGTTTCCCTTCAGCATAATATTTTTCGTAATTCTCTCGCGAAATGCATTCCAGAACGGTTTCCTCCCTCCCTCCACCCTGGAGCTTTCTTTCTTTCTGTAGATTTTCTTCGAGTGGCTTTTTGCGAGGGTTCTCCTTTTTCTTATTCAAGTATCCTCTTCTCGGTTATATTCCTAAAAAATATTTCACCATTTCCTGGGATCTTAAATTTCATTAAAATATCTTCTCTCAAACCTCATTTCGCTCTCCTTGTTGATTAAACGCGTTTCCACCTCTTCGCGTCGTATTTAAACGCCATTTTATCATTACATCTCATTAAAACGCTTTTTTCTGCTCGTTCTAGAGTTTCGAGGCTTTATTTGAAAGCATCCTCTTCATTGCATCATTTTCTAACAATACTTTCTTCCTTTTTTCAGCAGCATTATATTTTACGAAAAATCGATAACACTTCTCCCTTTTCACCGTTCTTTGGTTTCCTGTTTCTTATAAAATCAGCCAGATCCACAATCGCCGATACACAACTGACTGATTCCGGATAAAATCTACTGTCAGCACCTTGAACGAGGACGTTCAGAACGTGGTTTATAAACACAGAAGTAAGCATGCGATCGAAGTAACCTGATAATAATGGTAGCAAACAAAAACTTTCATATCTCAGAAACGGTTCACCTTTCGACCCACGTGTGCTTAGGCTTTTTCACTCGGCACAGTGCGCTCTGTATGCTGCATAAATATTGAATACTTTTTTTTAACACCCTGTAAAGAATGAAATTAAATTGTCAAGCGTACCAAATATATTTTTGGCGCCGAGTGGTAAACGTAAAATTCCAAAATTTTACGGCAGCTAATGGGTTAATCATAGCCTTATAGTTGCTAGTATTCGAATTAAAATCAATCTACCAACATTCGACAGACACGAACCAATAACTGGAACGCTTACAGCCACCACTTCCGAGCCTCCAAGTTTCCTGACACCGTTATAGTCAGCTGTTTCCCAACACTCTGCCATTACACGATCTACCATCGCTTTTGGAGTAAGCGTGACTATAAAAAAAAAAAAGCAACAAAGAAAATTCCACACGACCATACTCTTGTAATCGATCCGAGTTAAACAGAACGGTATAAAAAATTCAATTTAATCCATCCGTAATCCCGGTGCGTCCAACGTGGAAAAATATCACGACAGCATCCACTCGAATCGCCAAGATTCATAGTCCCGTCGTGAAAGTGACAGGCGTAGGTAGCATCGAACGTGTGTTCAGTCACGTGCAAGCTGCATATAATGTTAATACGTGCGCGGTGACGTTCTGGTAAAGTAGTTGTAGGTTTTACGCGTTTCACAGCACCGGACGCCCCCTTGGGTCATTTTTATTTCACCCGGCCAACCAGCTGCTCGTAAATGCTCCTCTGTCTCTGGGGTGGATAGAGAAATGCGCTAAAAAATTTCTCAAACGTTGCTTCTTTATTTCAAGTTCTCCTTTGGGGACTGTTTTTTTTTTTTTTTTTTTCTACCTAACCAGAAGGTAACTCGAACGTCTTACAAAAAACTTTCCGAATGTTTCCTTAATGCTAATTCTTGATCGAGAAGTGCAAAGGTATTTTTTTTTTTTTTTCATTTTGGAATAACGTATGGTTCGACGTGTATCCAGAAGAAAGAGTCGTAAAAGTAACCTAACGTAAAGTTTTAGTAATTTTGTTCTCCAAGGGAAACTTAATTTAATAGAAATCTTAAAGGACGACTCAAAAAGTGAAGTAAATTTAAAGTTCCAGTAATTACTTTCTAAGCCGAATTTAATTTGATGTTCTTAAAAAATGTTGCATAAAATACCCTAACTTCGAAGCTCCGGTATTTTCCTTTCCAATTCGAGAGAAAAAGAAAAAATACTGAATGTTCTTAACGGTCGCTCTTAAAATTTAACGTTGCATAAAAGTTAGTTACCCATTTTCGAATAAACTGACTGACAATACTTTCTTATTTCCAACATTTCACTTCACCAAAGTTCGTGAATGGCTGGTGAAAAGAGGAAAAGTGGAAGGGCTCCCTCGCAGAACTAATAGAGGGGGATGATATTAAGTTAGGAACGAAAGTCGCTTATCGACGCGATTCGAGGAGGGTTGGAGCCACAAAATCTTGTTGGATTAAGAACGAAAAGTGTCCCCTGGAATGGTTGAAAGAAGGGTAGGGCGGGTTAGGGGGGGGGGCGTTTCCATTGTGTCTAGTAACTTCAGAGTGACTATAGCCGCTTCTCGTCGAATGCAATTCCCCAAGTTCCGATTTCCTATTTAACGAACCAGCCCGAGTTTCGATAATGTGTCTGTTTCTTGCGTAAACTGTGTCATGGACAGGATGAAAGGGGGGTGAGAGTCGAGAGAAACTCTGGGACAATTAAAAATCTCTCGGTGCTCCCTTCTTTTTTCGAGCTTTGTCCCTAGCTTTGTAAGTAAATCGCTTATCCTCCAGTGTTGTTCAAGTTTGAACGAGTCGACCATTTTTTTATTGTCCTCTTGAAAAATACTGTCACACATGTGTACATTTAATTTCTTTAACTTTTTTTTTTTTTAATTTGGGAAAATAGTTGATTTTGCATTTTCTGAGAAACACTGTTTTATTATTCGGACTTTCTCTTAAATTTGTATGTGTTTCTTTTTTTTTTTTTTTGGTTCATAGTTGAGACACAATTTATTCATTATTCAGAAACTTGTAGCTGTGATTTAATATTCCCATGTTTTTTTTGTTGCTGTTGTTGCAGGTGGTTAGAGCTGCTAGCCCAGTTCTTCTACGCGTGATCGTGCTTGGTGCATTTTTCATATACTGCACAGTAAGTAGCATATTTTCCAAGAATTTTACTACGACTTTATTATACGTTCTTTTCTAGCTCTATTAGCCGTTTCCCTAGATCTAGTAATTAACTAAACGTTTGTACATACTACGAAGAAATGGATACTAAAAATTCCCTAGAAAAATGTTTTCTTTCTGCAACGGAAATTAAAAAAAAAATTATGAATTTCTGTATCTGCTAAATGTGCAAATCAATTATTTATTGTGTTACAAGACGCGGAATAATTACTAGGGGAAATCGTGCGATCTGAGAGCCACTTAAATAACCATCGTCGGGTCATTAAGATCTCAAGCGCCTACCCATTACGGAAACATTGGATAACTTCGTTTAGAACCCTTTATCCCGGCAATCGAATACACTTGCCCCTCGTTCGACAATGAAACGGATGACCTATCGATACGAAACCGACTGAATAAAGGCGATACTATTGCAGTTAAGCTAAAGTAATCTAAGTGTAGATGGTGGAGCAACATGGCACGCGATTTTACATACTTCTACGAAAACCGTTCTCTTGATATAGCCAATTATCCTCACGCGATGCATTATTGAACGAGATAAAAAGAAAGTAAGATTTTGTCGGCAAGAAAAGAACATAACAACTTTGAAAACAAACTTTTGTTTCTTATAAAAATCTCGAACGTGAAATTGCATAATTAATTCGTTAGATTCAGGAGATGATTGTATACAATTTTATAATTATTATATTTCTTCTTAAATCAAGCACATAATTTGCTTGGTATAGTATTATTTTATTATTAACCGCTTATTCCGTGGTATAGATTGTCTAGGGACATTTTACGAAGCGTTCGGGAACATCCCGGTCCGTTTAAAGTCACTACGAATTTTCTAGAACGTTTAACGATTTTCTAGTGGCTCTGCTAGGGACATTTTCCGTCGCGTGTTTTATTTTAAGTGCCTCGCAATATGTAGCGAAAGTTTACACCGAAAATAAATAAATTCACAGCCAACACTGTCTCCTAACTATCCCCTTTGCTGCATTTTCACGTTCAGAATATACTCGTTTAAAGCGAGCAAGAGAAACGAAAAGCAAAACCGAACGAAGAAGCAAAAAATATACGGTTCCGCAGAAACATACGTCCGGCTTGGTGAAGTTTTCCGAAGGCGAGTCAACGATATTTTATCTTGGAAAAAATAAAACAACCAGAGCATTGTGCGCGGTAAACACACGTGAGATCTCGTATTTAATCAATGGTGGTTCTGTCCAATTCTATCTCACTTTATTTCCCGTTATCGATTCCATATAAAAGAGATGAAAATAAATCTGGTATTCAAGTGCGGTGAAATTGTTGGGAATTCGTTTTCATCAAATTTCTCCCAATTCGGTTTCCCGATCGCGAAACAAACAAGAGAAATCTTTATGGAACGATTGCAGTTCGGTACCGATCATAAAAATAACTTTCCATTCTCTAAAATCATTTTTATTTTACAGTAACTTTTTGTAAATACCAACAACTTTCTAGTAATTTCTGGCGACGGTTTGATACTCTTCTAGAGACCTAGAGCTAGCCTCGGTTGCTTCCAGTGACTTTCAGCTTTTTCCAGCGATTTCTAGTAATTTTGTAGCAGAAATGGTACACGTCGATATTCGTAAAATAGTGCTTATTGAAAATAATAATAGAGGATTGTTTATTCCCCGTTGTAAATAGAGCTTTGCCAGTTTCAAGCCACTTGTTTCGACGCCGAGGAAAATTGATTTCTCAAAGCGAATCGATCGACAGGAAATCAAACTTCCCGGTGAATTCGAAATTCACCTAGGAACAGTGAATTACGAGAAGCCGAAAAACGAAATCAATTTCTTTGTTTCAGACGATCGTAATGTACCCCCGTCCAAACGTCATAACGTGCACGGTACGAGTTTGGCTACGAGAAATTGGATTTTCCCTCACCTACGGCGCCCTCATGCTGAAAACTTGGCGGTGAGTAAGAATAACGTTACTGGAAATGTTGTTTAACTTCATGCCCGACCAGGATCCGGGGAACCAAGTTTGCTCGAAAAATGAGAATCTTGTTTAAAGAGATAATTCAAAACTGGTTATTCAGTGTTATCACATTGAAAAACTCATTATGAATTTATACAAGCTTCCAGCGTACCAATGCGTTAGGAAAATACTAGGATTTAAAGTTAATCGGTTTTCAGGATTTTCAAAGATTTATCACCAGTTATGACAAATCTCAAAGTATTTTCCGCGAAAGAAAATAATTTTCTGACATGGAAAAGTTATCCTTCGATTAAAAAAATTTTTCTCAAACTTAGAATACATTTTCCTATTTTCCGAGACTGTTCTGTAACTTAAAATAATTTGCCATGACTCGAAATAATTTTCCTTGGCTCTCGGTTGCTTCCAGTGACTCCAATTAATTTTCGTTCGTTTGAAATAATTTTCCATGGGTTCGAGTGGCGTTCTGCGACTTTAAGCGATCTTCTATAAGCAAAAATAATATTCCTGTGACTCAAAATTATTTTCCATGACTTACTACGAGATTCAAATGTTTCTACCCGCTTCAAATAACTTCATCCATAAATTAAACAAAATTTCCCTCCAATCCAATGAATTTCTCGTTACCTTTCCAGCTTTTCCCTCGGCTCGCATACATTTTACTTAACTTCCATAGCATTTCTTCCTTCCTAATCTTCTTTGCACGCGTTCAGAAAGTCTCTACTGATTCACTGCTCCATTATACAATGTCAAACTAATTTTCCACGACTCGGAAATCCCTCTTCTCAACCGCGAACACCCTTCATATTTCAACCCCTATCCCAAAAGAATCGAAAGAACCACTTTCCATACCTCGAAGTGCACTATCTTGTCCCTGTTCTCGTTCTTCTTCCCTTCAACTTCTCGCGTTCCGTAGATTTTCGCTGATCAACCCGAACCAGAACTTACAAGGGATGAAAGTGAGGGTGGAAGCCAAAAATGGAGGTCAGAAGTTTTCAGTGATTGCTGGTCAACCAGCGTGTAACGTATCGTTCCACTCGTCTTTTTTCGAGATCCTTCCTTCGAGATCGCTATTTTCAAGCAGTTGCAGGATTTCCGGCGCTACGGAGATTCCGGGACAAAGATTGCTTCGACTTTCATCCCCATTCTCTTTCACCAGCACCGCCCCCACCCATATTCTCTTGTGGAAGAAAAAAGTTCGCCTTTATGGTTCCGTCCCTCGAATCCATAAGCCTGTTGGACCAAGATGCCTTTCGTTTCAACGAATAAAGCTCGGCCAAGTGAGCACGGAATCCTTCGCTGTATTCTCTGCCAACCACCGGAGTGATAAACCTCTCTTCCGCCATGATGCATTGATTTATTTCAAAGCGAGTATATAGTGGACGGACCGATTCCTGTGAATGGCACGTTTCAATTTCATTATATGTTTACTCAGTCGTGAAAAACCTTGGTATGATGTAGGAAAGCTCTTTGACCACAGGAGAATTCACGA
This sequence comes from Ctenoplectra terminalis, assembly GCA_019453375.1. Classification (NCBI taxonomy): domain Eukaryota; kingdom Metazoa; phylum Arthropoda; class Insecta; order Hymenoptera; family Apidae; genus Ctenoplectra; species Ctenoplectra terminalis. The sequence continues at coordinate 117,379 of SMSQ01013667.1, read as the reverse complement.
GGGCCATAGAAAATTTCAGCGAACAGTAGAACATTCCTCTGAGTCGCAGAAAATTTGACCCAGTTATGAAAAAAATTATCCTAGATAGAAAAGCTTTCTACATAGAAATAAAATTCGCCAAGTACAGAGATGTCTTTCCGAAGTCGTGACACACCATATCCTACCGCCAGAAATTTTTTGGAGCTAACAAAAAAATTTTTACTTCGAGATAAGTGACCTGAAATCTGAAAAAACAGGTCCAGAGTCTTATAAAATTTGTCTATCGTGGAAAATTGTGTCTAAGCATGTAGATGTCTTTCCGATGTCGTGACGCACCATATCCTGCCACCAGAAATTTTTTGGAGCTAGCCAAAAAATTTTTGATTCGAGATGAGTGGTCACAAATCTGAGAAAACAGTTCCAGAGTCGTATAAAAGTTGTCTATCGTGGGAAATTGTGTCCAAGCATACGGATGTCTTTCCGAAGTCGTGACACACCATATCCTACCGCCAGAAATTTTTTGAAGCTGTCCAAAAAATTTTTGATTCGAGATGAGTGGTCACAAATCTGAAAAAACAGTTCCAGAGTCTTATAAAAGTTGTCAATCGTGGAAAGTTGTTTCTAAGCATGTAGATGTCTTTCCGAAGTCGTGACACACCATATCCTACTGCCAAAAATTTTTTGGAGTGGTCCAAGAAATTTTGAAATCGCGAAACGTGGCCTCAAGTCTCTAAAAACCGGTCCAACGCCATGTAAAGGTTGTCTATCCCGCACAAAATTTTCTAAGTGCATAGATGTCTTTCACAAGTCGTACAGTACATTTCAGTATCACAGAAATATATTTGTGCTTGGTGCAAGAATTTTTAAAGTTCTAAGAAATAGTTTCCCATTTTACAAAAGCTGTCGTGAGGTATACAAAAGTTGTTTATACCATGAAATATCCTCTAATCCCATAGATAGGCTTCAGAAATCGTGAAATACATTTTCGTGTCCTAGAAAGATTTTCTGCTTGGTCCAAAAATTTTGGATGTCAAAAAATGTAGGTCCGGATCTACAAAAGCTGTCCGGAGCCATAGAAAAGTTATCTATACCGGGAAAAATCTTCCAAGCACATAAGTATCTTCCCGAAGTCGTAAAATACATTCCCGTATCGCAGAAATTTTTTTCTCTGTTATCGATTATAATAATGCTTCATTTTCTTGGCAAGAAATTAGACGATGCTTCTGTAAATTTCCATAGACATTTTAAGGATTACGCAGCGGGTTAATTTATAGATTTAAATTGAGTTCTAGATGCGGGCTAAAATTTCAAGGAGCTTCAGTCCAAGCAAGAATGCTTCCCTCCTGATTAAAATAATTCAATTTTAATAGAAACTTGTAGCATGGTCTTAAGCTTTTCGTTAGCTTGCGATAGATTGGAAAATTTACAGTTTTCGAAATTTGTAATTTATTATCCACAGAATCCATGTATTTACTTCTATCGGTGTTGAAAGGTAGAAAACTTTGCGAGATATTAATTTAACTCGCGACAAAGTTGAAACAGAATAATTCTAGGTGTTAGCTGGCAAGATTAGTTCCAAAGTCGCCTCGGTTCTCCGACAAAGTTCGAAGTGAGCAAAGTTCGCTGAATGCTGTCACGAATATTATTTTCCTTCGACTTGTAATCAAAGGTTTATTAATCATCGTCGACTTTCCATCGTGCATATTTTCCTTCCGCGACAGATACTTCCTTCGATACTATCGATCAACTGATACTAATTGAACCGGCTTGTCAAAGGATATTAATGTTTTCATCCATTCTCCAGAAAACGTTGATACTTCGTCAAATATCTCATCCTTCGTGATAAAACTATCCGCTGTCCGAGGGTTAATAAAGATTCACCAACTGCACCATATCGTTAAAACTTTCCATCATAGCCTCTTAAAATTCATCGATTCAACTATAAACCTTGTCAACTAGCCATGTTTGATATTATGGGCACATCGATCCTACGCAAGGATTTGTAAATTCCCTAGAGGGGGAGCCCAAGTTTTCCACCATACCAACAAGTTGCTAGCCGAACTCCTTAATCGCCCAGAGCATCGCTCTAAGTGGATGTGACAACTAGGTCAAGTCAGGTACACACGTAATTGCAGAGATTCCGTGGGCAAATGAACGGTTGCATACCGGAACGGTGTGTATTGTCCTGCTAATCGACGACTTCCGGTCGGGAGAACGAACTGTGATCGGGTATCGCGTGATACCTCTTGTACGAGTCGGCTGCGGAGATCAAAGTCGATGGACCCTCGATCGTCAGACGATGCGCTTAATTTGCGTCGAGTGGTCGGTGAATAGGAGGCACTCTGGTGGGGAAACTTAAGCCAGGATTCGATCAGACCGGTGATTGGTGTCTGGAGGAGGCAGTTTCTTCAGAACTCGAGGGTTGTTTGTGAAACAGATGACAATACCTTGTCTCGAACGAGCTGAATGAGTGCCCATTGAGATGGGCTGGTTAGAGCATTGAAATAAGTAGGATCGGAAAATTTTTGGGAGACGAAATACTGGTTGAATTAATCTTAGAGTATGCTTCAATTGATAGAACAGATAATTTTGTTGCTTGAAAGATATGTTAGACAGATAGTCTAGGCACGAAGATTGAAGAGCTCAAATCTAAGATTCGAAATTTAGGGATGTGAATGGAGGAATTTCAATCCAAAATCCTGAATCTAGGAACTCTGATCTATGAATCCCAGTCAGGAGTTTCGAATTTAGTATCAGTGACCTAGGAATTTCAATCTAGGAACCTCAATCTGGAAGCACAAATCTAGTATGTCCAAATTAGGGACCGCAGGCTAGAGTTTGTGATCTAGGAATCTGCTTTAGGGACCCTAAATCAGAGTTCGCTCTAGGGTCCCCAATCTATGCAGGTAGCCATATCCAAGAACTTTTAAATTCCCTATCTAGGAATCCAAGACTTGAACCTTTGATATATCAAAAATTATAGTCTATAATTGTAGGTCAAGAATTATTTCTTCAAGCTACTCCTTCCGGATCACGTAAGGAACGAAAAGTTTCTCCATCCATGTGACCTGTATTACTTATTCAGGCGTCGGATGCTCTTGGAGGAAGCGCCTTTTTGGCCCGACGATGCCGACGATCTTCGAGATTAAATGACAAAGGACGAAAACCTGGCTGGCCTCGCATACAGATAGAAACTCCGATCTTAAGGCTAACTCTTTCTTTGACCCAAAGGCCAAACGCAGCCAGCCTCGAGTTTCCTCAAAGTTCACGATGCTTCTCAAGCTGCATTAAGACTTCGCCAAGTTTCATTACTTAAGTTCAGCTGCATGCTGCGCTCGCTAATAGGCGTGTCGTTGAATGAAACCCGATTTACCAAACCCCGGTCCAGTTGCCTAGTTTGTTCCGCAAGAGAATGACCTTTTTCAATTCGTCCCTGTCTCGCTGTGTCTTTATTTCTACGAGTCCACTCCTTTCCTGTTCTTCTAGTCGCTGCATCCTTTGAACGCACTCGACTGGGCAAGAAAACGGCCATACTGTTAAATCTCAAGCACCCTAGATCCTCGAGATAGGAATATCATATTTGCAGGACCATTTAGGAGCCACTCGTGCTTTTTTTTACTCTTCGACATCAACTCTTCATATTCGAAGCTAAATAGTGGATGCCTCTGAGTTCCCACAGAGCTTAAAAATATTTAGTTCCTGGGAAAAATGAGTAATCGGTTTCTGAAATGATAGTCAATCGCTCCCTCTGCGAAATTGTAACTTCGAATAAAATGGAATCCCGCTGTCCAATGCAAGAATTCTGTTCGAATCGTTTTAAATTCAATCAATGCAACGCTCCAATCGACACTGTGAACAGATGTTTATCTATTTTGCTTTCAGAATATCGGTGATATTCAGAGTGAAATCGGCGAAAGCGGTGAAAATAACAGACGGAAGTCTGCTGAAACGGCTGGGAATCATCGTGATGATATTCAGCGTGTTCCTGAGCATACGCACGCTGGTTGCACCGCCGGTGGTCATAGTTGCGCGAACGGCGGACGATCTGAAGGCTTATCTGTGCCGGACCGACTGGTGGGATCACAGTTTCACTACACGTGAGTGCTTTAACTCGGTCCAATCATCTGATGCATGCTTCTTTTCACCTCTGTACCGACGGATGCAACACTTGTTACGAACCGAGTGCTATGAATTGAATCATGATCTGGTGTGTTGATTTAATTTAATCGCGAAACAGATTTAATTTTTTGTGTACAGTTAAAAGGGTGGAAATTTGACGATACTACTTTGCGTGGTATTTAAAGTACATTTTGGAGTGTTTGGAAATATTTTTTACCGTTTGGGAATACTTGAGAGTATCCAGAAATATTTAGGGGCATTCTGGGGTATTTGAGAGTATTTAAAAATATTTTGTAAAATATTAAAAAAATGTTTACGACAAAAATAATTGGAAGATGGTGAAACCAAGATTGAGAAGTGTTCTGAGAAAAATACTAGGAGTACTTCCACTTGGACACCATTTTTTTATGAAACTTGATGTGAGCTTTAAAGCACCTGACGTCCTTTCATAGTGACTTTCTGCGGGAAACTCACAGTATATCCATCTCCATCGATTCACAGAAGAAATTTAATTAGTTTAACGAAGCCCATAAGGAATTTTGATGGAAGATATTGGCTTCTGAGAGGCAGCCACTAAGTGCTCACAGAGAGAGCAGCCAATTTGGTGAACCATAAATTTATTTGGCCACCGATAACCATTCGTCTCGATGCTTTTGTCGAAATCCCATAAAAATGGAGATTTTTTTAAGAAATATCGGTCGATTTCATTGGATAAAGGTTAAGGTGATTGAGTTGCTAGCTTCCGGGAATAAAGCCAACGTTTTAACAAATAGAACCTTACAGGACTCTTTTCTGGCTTCTGTTCAATGTAAAATGTTTCGAACTTAAGTGAGAAATTTTGGGTACCATTAAACTTCAAAATTAAAAACAATCATTGAACAATGCAATCGCATTGACAATAAATAATTAGTAAATAAATGAGCCTCTATATGAAAATATATTTTTTGCCATTTTTAAAAATGGATATTAAAAATTTTTTAAAAGAATGGAAGAATTAAAATAGTAATTTTATTCAAATTAGAATTTCTCTACGAATAGATTGATTAATAAATTTTCCCTGTTTGCCTTCGAGAAAAATAAATGATTTTCTAAAACGATTATTATAATTTATTCTATTTCGATTAGTGAAATTACTGAAGCTATTATATATCACGATATCAAAGAAATAATACAATTGATCAGCCTTTCTTGTTTCAACAGTCATTTGCAATCCGAAACATTAAACGAAGTCATTAAATTAATTCCACTGTTCCGACCCATTTGAATTATCCGAGAAAATTTATTTACATTGTAAAAAAAGAAAAAAAGAAATCCGTATAAAATATTGGAGCAACAAAAAACGATATTTATAATTGAAGTATCGATCGGATGGTTTAATCAACGACAGGGGTTCGGGATATCTCGTTCAATTTTCTCCACGCGATGAGGAATCTTCTCCATGAGATTGGGGGATTACTCTCGGAAAAGGGACGGTACAATTAAATTATGCGAGTGATACTGACTGATTGAAGTCCCGTAATCCATCATACATTGTGGACCCAGTAACCAATAAATCCTTAAAAAAGGAAAAAAAAAAAAATTAAAATTCATTTTTAAAACCTCAATTTCTATTACTAAAAAAAAAGAAAAAAAAACAGAATCACGAATACAATAAACAAACCAGATACACTAAATTTTACTAACATTTCAAACCAAAAAGTAACGGAGATTAATGCAACAAATGGAATCGATACGAACATAACAGAACATTAAGAAGAATAACAATATAAACATAAATATAAATCTAAATTTGTGAATTTAGAAATTTAGGAATTGAGAAATTTGTGAATTTGAAAATTTAGGAATTGAGAAATTTAGGAATTTGAAAATTTAGGAATTGAGAAATTTGTGAATTTAAAAATTTAAGAATTGAGAAATTTGTGAATTTAAAAATTTAGGAATTGAGAAATTTGTGAATTTAAAAATTTAGGAACAGAAATATTTAAAAACTCAGGATGTTTGGAATCTGGCAATTCGAAAATTTCCGAACTTAGAAACTTATAAATTCAAGAATTTAGGAATCAGAAATATTATCAATTAAAAAATTTCTAAACATAATAAGCTTTACCGCATCTCCAATCATAAACTGTACTAACGTAAATTGCCGTAATAAAACTGGGATATATTCCGTATAAGCGAATTGGAAACAATTAGTTTTTGTTTCCGTTCTTCGGTATTCGTGCCAAATAAACGGCTGTCCCGATTATTCCCAATTAATGGGAATCCATTCTATTCTGAATCGACCAAAGAAAAATTATTCGAACCAATTTTTTTTTCGGGTCATGGATCCCTTTAATAAGGCGTGGCTGCTGTGACGCATGGGTGGCAGAAGGATGAAAGTTCCGGTGGAAATAAGCCGCGACTTGATGCAGTTTTTTGCGGTGTCGCGGAGCTGAAATCGTTGAAAAACGAGCGACACGCGCGTTTCGCGGTTTTTTTTTTGGGTGGCGGGAGGGTGGTTGAAGAAGGGGTTGAAAAAACGGCCGCTGGTTGCACGGTAAAATATCGAGTTATACCGCGTTCTGTTTTCGAAGGCGGCGTCTGGCAGCGAGTGAATTGGATTACTGGTCCCCGCGACCATTATGAGACGATAAATTCACTGCACGGCAACCTTATTAGCAAATAGATTTATGCGCACCATTAACGGTCGAATTTCTAATGTACGGGATGGTTCGAATGGAATTTGCCTTTTGACATTTTTCTTCTTGCGGGTGTACGAGGTGTCACGGAGTTAAAATATTTTATTAAACGTTGTTTCTCTTTTTTTTCTGCTTTTGCAATTCTTTTTCTTTTTTTTTTTAGGAAGATAGGAATTTTTAAATTACTCTTTAATTGGTGCTTCGAAATTCTTTATTCTTTTTATTTTTTTCTGAATAATAATAGTACTATAGTAAAAGAGAAAATACTGATATATTATTTATAAATTAAAAAATTTCCAAATTACGATTCGAGATTCGAGAAGCAATCATACTGATTGCAAGTATTTATTTACTGACTAATGTTATTTCACTATTTATTGTTAGCTTCGTTTGCATACCGAACCACTCGCGCTGTCAGCTAATTCACAGTTTCTCGTATCAAAACGATACCCTGCGATTCGCCCGTGAGTCATTTAAAACGAGTACGCTCGGTAGAGTATTTTGCAAAAAGCTTCACACAGATATAAACACTGATTTAGTTTATTAACAATCTTGTACGGTATCTGGCACACGCGCGTTGCTTTTACTTCCGTGACAACTACCTACCGACGCGTACAACACGTCGTTTGCGAGTTTGAAACATAAACACCTCGACGTGCGTCGCACGTCTTTCCAGCGCAAGTGGTTAAGCACACATTTGTGTTGTAAGCAACGATTCTGTTGTGTTTCGGTTATAAGGACTCGGAGAGGAAGAGTTCGGTCGGCTCTAAATAGCTTAATGGTTCGCACGTTAAGCGCTACGCTAATTTTGGTCGACTTCCCATTAGACTGTATTCTACGATACGAGTTCAAAGAAGGTAAAAAAAATAGCGAAAAATTTAAGAAGAAAATTGTAAAAGCTTTGAAAAGAAATTTTTCAATAAATTGTCAAATATTATTCTTTCAAATTGGTTTTGGTTTAAACGAAAAGTCGAGCGTCAGATTACCAAAAGACTTATCAATGTTATAAACAATTATTTTGAATATTATTCGATATGCAGTTAAACCATTATTAAGTTATCACTTTGCAGATAAATCGGTAGAATTTAATTTGTAAAATTAATACCTGTTTTAATCGTAACTGCTGATGGTGAAAATGAATCAATTAATATCATTATGGCTCTCAAAATTACTCGTATCATCTAATTAGGAAAATAAACAAACAGATTCCTTTTTCGATAAATTGTCTCGTTATATCTGGAATCGGTGCTGTCTAGTACACCACAACGATATCCCAGTGATTTCCCACGGAATTTTCTATAGATATTAAAATTCACAGACTGACAGGAATCAATCACTCCGTTCATAAAATCTGGCGGGAAATTCCACGAACGTCGCGTCAATTAGCGCGAGTGATTAAGCGCCACCGGGTATTGTCGCTTGAAAATGCTGATCAATTTTATTTCATTAACATCACTCGTCTCCGTTACAAAAATGAAACAAGAATTCACTAAATATTAACCTAAAAAAAGAGAGAGTCAAACGCATCTCCTAACCTCTTAACACCGAAAGTTTTAGGTTACTTCTAAGTACTCCAAAAAAACAACTTACTTGATTGAACAAAAAAATAGGTTTGTTTTCTTTAAGGTAACATTTGCATCTCTAAAACTAAATTTAAAGAAGCACGAAAGAAATTCTTCATAAATAAAAGTTAATTGACAAACATTTACTGTTCCACCAAATTCGATACTGGGGTCAATAAAAGGGAAAAACCGGAGCCGAAAACATCGTTATTGACTTTTCCGAAATCGCAGCAGCCAACAGAAAAAATGTCCAACACCTGAATCTCGTCGAGGGAAATAAAATGTTATAGAAACGCGGCCTTTGATCGTACCGTGGCAAACATCAAAAGGCCAGGTGCAAATAGTCGAAACCAAAAATTTACGATCCCTTTCTTTCGAAACACCCAATACACGGGACTTGGCAAACCGGTGGATGAAAGAGCACGGCCGCAGCAGCGGATAAAAAAGAGAGAAAAAAAGAACCAATAACCACCTGGGCGACAATTTTCCAAAGGCTGCCCACACACGACAGAAGCAATCGCTGCATCAAAACGCCCGTTCGCTAGGATTTAATGGTTGCCTCTTCTTTCATCTCTACTCGTATTTTTCTCCCTTTTTTTTTGTTCAAGATGAAGGTGATATTTTTCTGTCACCAAGTACGATCCACTGACAGTCACTAATAACTTCGTCGATAACCGTTGATCTAACCTTAAATTTATAGGGAGTGAGTTAAAATCCCCAGAAAATGGAAAAGGAATTTTTTTATTTAATTTGGGTCACTGTTTCCGGGTGAAATAAAATGAATAAATCTGTGAACCTTAGAACTCTAGGAATAATTTAGAAAATATAGAAATATATTAGAGGAAAAATTTTAATGTATCGTTCAAGGTTAGGGTTTTTAACGCGTGTTGCACAAAACTTTAGGATTCCGTGAATAAAATTTAGTTGAAAATATGTTCTTAAAATGTGTATGAAAAATTATGTTAAATGGAGTTCCAAAATTATTAACGTTCTAGTGAATTTTAAAGTTTCCCCTATAAAGCTTTCCAATGTTTTGAAAACTGTCCCTAATTCAATATAGTTAATTCCTACGGTACACGTTACTCTAACAGAGTTTCAAAATGGCGCTATTTCCCTGTTTTGCTTCGCTTAAAAATTGCCGAGTTTTTTTCGTCGTTTCAGAGCAGCCCATTTCCCGCGAACGCATTAGCGCGAGAGATTTCTTGATCAGGAAAAGCAACCCTTTGTGAAACTATTTTTGCCGTTGTTACTTGTTGTTCCGCTTCATTCATGACCTCCTTCCTTCTTCCGTTTTTAGGTTAAACGCGAGTAAAATAACACGGCTGGACTGTTAATAACGGTTGATAGGTGTCAACTTGCTTCCTAGGGAATCTTTTTAAGCAAAGTTGGTGACAATGTTAATAATTTTACGGTAAACTAGATTTTCTAAACTAAAGTAAAGATATTAGAATTTTGTTTTCCTATTCACATTAATAGTAACCAGATTTTTACTAATCCAAAAAACAATCTAGTTTAGTTACTATAATAATAATTGTTTCCATTAAATATCACAGAAGATTATTTAGGATCTTAATGAAATAGAAACGTTTCGATGAACTATTCATTCGCTATGTTTGTCCACATAAAACTAACTAGGATAAATATCAGCTTTTTTTAAATTTAGGCATTCTGTGTGAACAGAAAAAAATAACTAGATACTCGTAATCTGATCGTTGGTAGATTGAAAGGCAGAGCTTTTTGCGCTGCCTGGACACATAAACTCGCAATAAATGCTCCCGTTTATGGCGCGGGAAATATGATTGTAAATTAGTTGGCGTAAACGTCAGGATGTCTCGCTCGGATCGTAGTTTGTACTCGACGAAGAAAATTTACCGTTTTGTTCCCTTTTTAATGGAACGAGAAACAAGAGCGGAAAACAAATTGTACAATTATAAATAAAGTCACAGTTATGAACGATTCGGAACAATTGTGACCTAATGGAAGACCTGGGTGAGATTGGATCGTGTTATTTAACGAAGTACAGTTTATTTAACGACCCTTTCCAACTATCGGGATGTCGTGATTCTAGAAAATAACGAAAAGTAAATTATATAAAACGTGTCGAGAATTAATAGCAATTGTATTCTACAATGGATCTGCATAACCTCTATTACAAAGAGATCCTCTTTCAATTATACAGTTACTCAGTTATCGTGTTTCTAATTAAATATCATGTTGCATAACAAAATATTCTACTAGAAAAATATTTCTAATAATTGTATCGGAGGAAAAATCTGTATTGCTCGTTCCAAGATTAAACATAAAACTGGGAAGAAATTTCTCGCTGGTAAATTGGCCAGGGAAAGCAGCGATTATTCCCCGATTCCTTTATCCGACAGACGACATAATATCATGACGATGTCACCTACAATCCTCGGAGAGCAATCTGACTGAGCCACCATAATAGAGCAATTCCTTCTAGGAGGCTATGATATCCTAGGGAATTTCTTCTTTCTCCTCTGCTCCCTTTTTCGTTGGTATTACACATACACCGTTACGCCGAGCAATAACTGTTCAGACTTTGCAGGTAGAAAGCGCTGTTATAGGGAATTTCTTTTTAATGGATAATGGACTCTAAAGAAAATCCTAATTATCTCATAAACCTTCGTAAAAACTGATACGAAAATTTTTAAATAAAACCAAGCACAATATATATTTTTACAGTTTCTATAATAAAAGTTTCACTTTGTTCCAGTTGAGGTTATGTTCCTAATATGGGGCATCAGACTGTGCATCGTGGTGAGAAAAACTCCGTCAGAGTTTAACGAGAGTCGATTCATCTCGATGGCGATTTACAACGAATTTTTATTGTCTGTCTTCCTGAACGTCTCTATGTGAGNACTAAAGTACTACTGACAGACTAAATTATATCAAATATTTAAATAACAGACTTTGGTACGTCGATTCCCCATATAGGGACTTTTAACAGACCCACCAACCACCCAAGATGGCGCTACGATCACCCATGGTAACTTTGCCATTTGGGTGACCAGAGATCTCTCGAAAAATCGAAGCGTCGAAACACTGAAACTTGCCTGTTTAATGTAGGCCTACGTGGTGTTCCGTAGCGGGGGCAAAGAGGACTCGAAGCACTCCGGGGCCACCGGGAAATTTCTGGGGAAAAGCAGTCGCCCGACGGGCACAAGCAACCAGACAAACTCGATATCCCTTCAGCAAGGAAACTTCACAGACGAAAGCGATGGAGCCACGGTAAGGGTACTTTCACCCAACCCACCCTCTACCTGAACTTTCATCCTTTCCTCTAGTGCCTTTTTTCATAGATCAGTGATACCGGAGCTTTATACACGAATAAAACGGATTTTCCCCGCTTTGCCTTTGATCACAGATAAAGTAAAACATTTTGAGTGCTCGTAACATGGGGAATTTACTAAAATCCTAACCTAAATTCGAATCCAACTGGAATCCAAACCTAAACCGAAGTCGTAACCAGACCCAAACCTAACCTAAAACTACAGCCACTTTCAAGTTGAACATAAAACTAAACACAAATTCGAACCAAAGTTAAATATAAACCNATTACCAAGTAAAATAAGTAACCAGTATCTAAACTCAGAACTTAACGAATCCCTGTGAAGACATTGAGGGACGACCTAACCTCTTAAAAGAAACCACAGAAGGAAAGAATGAAATACAAAAAAAGATGTAACAATTTGCTTTTCTGGATATAATAATGGGTTAAGGAAAAGCCGTTAGGTTGGCACAATGTACCCGACCAATTGAATCAGAGACCCAACAGAGTTAATTTAAAAGCTTGCAAGTACGAGTTAAAAGCGGAAAATTGAAAGTGTGCTCAGAGATCCGTGATAATTGTTAAGTTTAACAAACGAAGACTGAATTCTTTATTGACCAGAAAAATCTGCAACTGGGCGGAATGAGACGGTTGGTGCCATTGTTAGCCACTAAGGTCCCTAGAATTATTTGCCTCTATAAATTCTCTTTGTAACCTGCTTTATAATACCAACCTTGGAAACGAGAATTTCCTAACAAGGAAATCGTTTCCTCGACTTTTACACAATTAAAAAAAAAGAGAAGAAATATACATACCATAAATGAGTTTCGTTTTAAAATTCACAATTAGTTTTTCATAAAAAGAAAGAAAAAAAATTGTACATACCACAGAGGACCTATGTTTTTAAATTCACAATTAATTTTTTTATCTCTGTGTAATTTTCATAAAATTTAAATTGAATCTCTGATATCGTATTCGCTTTGCAACCCTCGACGTGTAATCCAAATAATTCTCTATGAAATACGTTAATGACAGACGGTGCAAATGGATAGGTGAGCACATCATCGCGAAACGTCGAATTTAATACGCCGTACAGATCCGCGAAACGCTGCAAACACCGGCCGCCTGCGAATCGTTAATTTTAATAATGTATTCCGTTGATACTCGGCCGCGTTTGCCGCGAACTGGAGCAGAACACCGGAAGCTATTATGTCTAGATACAACTCTGCATATTCCGTGCAAATACAATTGCCGAAGGAACGCTTTTTTTAAATTGTATCGGATTGAACCGAATATTTTATGCGAGGTTAGGGTTACTTTTTAACCGACGGCAGCCATCTTGATTTCTTCGTGTTACAATTCTCCTATCTCAATTGGTGGCATGCTGTGGTCAGACTCTAGAAGAAATAGTAATATCTAGTATTTTTTTATACCCTGAATGCTACCGATATTTTAAATATAAATAAATCACTTGAAATTTGAAACAACCCTAGAATCACAAGTACCAAAAATATCTGAATAATCCTAGGAGCTTAAACCTGAAACTGTAAATTCCCCAGTGCCTTAAATATGCTAACCCAGTACAAATTTTCAAATCATTTAAATCTACGTTCGACTAAATATTCCAAATGGTCTTAACAAAGAGAGTAATCGTAAAGAGACTCGTTAAGCTCCATTCTACCGCTGTCCCGGAAGCAATTCACCAAAAATGGCGACGAAATACATACCTCCGTCCCAGAAGGTGTTTCCGGCTAGCACTTAATTATGCACATAATTAGAAGAAGATCCGGCAAGTCGAAAAGTTGACGCAAAGCTTGAACGAACTAAAATTATCCGTGCCTCGGAGTAAAGTTTAACGAACCGCAAATTGTTCGAGAGTTACCGTACGTCTCTTTCGGTTGCAGAAAGGAAACGTAAACTCGAATTCTGCTTTGGTAGAAAGCTCATATGATGACCGAGAAACTTTCAGCCAACAAGAGCTACAAGCCTCTGTATATTGCGGTACACAACTCGTTAGAAAGCAATAAACCAGCCTGACCTCTCTAAAAATTGCATTCGAGATATTAACAGCCACTGGGTCCACAGATGGCGCCACCATAAAACAGATATTAAAAATGGTCATTNTACAACTCTGCATATTCCGTGCAAATACAATTGCCGAAGGAACGCTTTTTTTAAATTGTATCGGATTGCACCGAATATTTTATGCGAGGTTAGGGTTACTTTTTAACCGACGGCAGCCATCTTGATTTCTTCGTGTTACAATTCTCCTATCTCAATTGGTGGCATGCTGTGGTCAGACTCTAGAAGAAATAGTAATATCTAGTATTTTTTTATACCCTGAATGCTACCGATATTTTAAATATAAATAAATCATTTGAAATTTGAAACAACCCTAGAATCACAAGTACCAAAAATATCTGAATAATCCTAGGAGCTTAAACCTGAAACTGTAAATTCCCCAGTGCCTTAAATATGCTAACCCAGTACAAATTTTCAAATCATTTAAATCTACGTTCGACTAAATATTCCAAATGGTCTTAACAAAGAGAGTAATCGTAAAGAGACTCGTTAAGCTCCATTCTACCGCTGTCCCGGAAGCAATTCACCAAAAATGGCGACGAAATACATACCTCCGTCCCAGAAGGTGTTTCCGGCTAGCACTTAATTATGCACATAATTAGAAGAAGATCCGGCAAGTCGAAAAGTTGACGCAAAGCTTGAACGAACTAAAATTATCCGTGCCTCGGAGTAAAGTTTAACGAACCGCAAATTGTTCGAGAGTTACCGTACGTCTCTTTCGGTTGCAGAAAGGAAACGTAAACTCGAATTCTGCTTTGGTAGAAAGCTCATATGATGACCGAGAAACTTTCAGCCAACAAGAGCTACAAGCCTCTGTATATTGCGGTACACAACTCGTTAGAAAGCAATAAACCAGCCTGACCTCTCTAAAAATTGCATTCGAGATATTAACAGCCACTGGGTCCACAGATGGCGCCACCATAAAACAGATATTAAAAATGGTCTTTTCTCAGAGTTTATAACGGGGCTTAAAAGTTGTGAATTTTTTTTTTTCCGGTAACAGTAAGTGTAGTATGATAGTCTCATCTTAGGGGACCTAACCTAAACTTGGATTGACGAGTTCTACCCAGACCAGGATATGTATGCATTCAAGAAGGACAGTAATGGTACTAAGATTAATGGACTGTAGGTTTCTCCTTCATTAGAATCCCTTGGTACCATCTTGTATTTACATACTTAATCAGATAAGGAAACTGATCTCTGTGAGATGTGTGCATGCAGATGACAACCGAGGTTGTTCAGAAGTGTAAACCTAAGGCTATGCCAGTGATCATCCTAACCTATGCTCTAAACTCTCAGATGACGTTGTAGAGTTAGTGACCTGAATAATGGAGTTACAAGTAGGATAGAGTCTTTCGACCATTCAAGATTACAAGATATTAATCTCATACTCTGATGACCCTGTTAGTGACCGTACACTTGAAGCTTTATCAAGATACATATAACAAAATTGTCGATTAGAACCACGATAGAACGTACGACGGCGTCAGTTGATGATCAAGTTAATAAATCTTGCTAAGTTGTCCAGAAAATTCTTTCAAAATTAATAAACTTTGGATAGAAATTTAGAGGTTAACCATCTTAAGTCCAATTCTTCAAATCCTTCGAAATATTATTTAAGATATTGTCATATTTATAAGTTGACTATCGCAGTTAAGTGGTTAGTTGTTTAAAATTAAATTGATAAATTCTGAGTAAAAATTAACAGAAAATTTAAGATTAAAGATCCTAACTCCAATTTTGCTATTGACAAAAATCAAATTTAGACCGTTCGAAAGGAAGAAAAAAATAAGTGCTGAAATAAGAGACATAAAAAGGTAAGACGATTCGATATCCTATCACAAGGAATTTGCCACCTTCACCATAAAAAGAAACGTTTCTTCCCAGAGAAATCTTTTCAGACGGTTCAATGTTTCTGGTTGCAGGTTGTTCTTGCAGTCACCAGCCAATCCGGATTTATTGTACGTGATATTTTTCTGTCACACCCAGCTCACAGTCACGTTGCTCCTATGCCTCATATTCGGCAGCAAGGTAAGAACTCTCCCGGCATCGGTTCTTGTATTTTCATCGCGTTTATGCGGTCTACGCGCGTGACAAATGGCGGCGACCGGATCGAGAATTCTAAAGCTCGCGGCGGGCCATTGAAATTTATTTATCTCACGGCGCGCATATTGATCATTCGAAAGCAACGGCTGGCGCTTGTGGAACTTGTAAAATAGTTGTGTACGAACAGCCGCGGTTTAATTTATTTCCATCCGTGGCCTGGATGAAAAATCGCGATCCCTTTTCCGTATTAAAATTGAAAATTGCTGTGAGGTGAAATTTAAATATTACACGCTTTACTATTTATGACTGATTGATCACAGGAATTACAATGAATTATAATTATTTTTGTTATTAAAATAAGCTTGAAGGTTCAAGTTTTCCAATGAAAAACATTTTCTTCAGTTTTCAACATTCTCTTTATTTATTTATTTCTTTACTTGGAACAATATTTTTGTACGCAATTTTACTTAGACGATAAATAAGACATTAGAAAAATAAGTTTGGTTATGTTCCTACTACTTCCCGCTTATTAGTGGCTATGCTTGTTGTTTCTTTCTAATTAAACGCATCAGCTGAGCTAATTAGCTCCCTAATGAGAAACAATATCCCCCGTTAATGAACGACGACTGCGAATTCCTGTAAATACGATAACAAGGAACAAAAGCAGCTTCTCATAATTCCCTTCGTCTCCCTAACTTAATATTTCTGGCCGCCATTTATTCGACGAATGAATGCGTTATGGGCAAGACTATGGAGTTATGTAACAACGAAGGTACGTCCAGGAAAATTCAATATTCATGCCGTTTAGCGAACTTCTGGTTCCAAGTATAGCCTTTTAGGTGTCCCCCTTGTGAATTGTCACAATGGTGAACGCTACTTTATTCAAACAGCGAATAACAAATGACTTTTTATCAGTTCGTAACGTGTGACTGTTTCTATTAATTAAAGAACAACTTGAACCGGTGAATTGAATCGCTGTTATATCTTGTTTTATATTTCTTTGTTAATTGTTCCAGTTAATCAATGTTTAATGTGTTACCAGAACAAAGGAATTGTTCAAATAACGTAGAAAATTATTGAAACAAAAGATAACCTATAACTGGGCTCCAGTACTGCTATAAAGTCTTTCCCAAAACCATCACTGGACAATTGACACAAAATTATGACTGGTAACAATATGATAAATAGATACTTTGCCATTTTATTCTTCAACTAAAGTACTACTGACAGACTAAATTATATCAAATATTTAAATAACAGACTTTGGTACGTCGATTCCCCATATAGGGACTTTTAACAGACCCACCAACCACCCAAGATGGCGCTACGATCACCCATGGTAACTTTGCCATTTGGGTGACCAGAGATCTCTCGAAAAATCGAAGCGTCGAAACACTGAAACTTGCCTGTTTAATGTAGGCCTACGTGGTGTTCCGTAGCGGGGGCAAAGAGGACTCGAAGCACTCCGGGGCCACCGGGAAATTTCTGGGGAAAAGCAGTCGCCCGACGGGCACAAGCAACCAGACAAACTCGATATCCCTTCAGCAAGGAAACTTCACAGACGAAAGCGATGGAGCCACGGTAAGGGTACTTTCACCCAACCCACCCTCTACCTGAACTTTCATCCTTTCCTCTAGTGCCTTTTTTCATAGATCAGTGATACCGGAGCTTTATACACGAATAAAACGGATTTTCCCCGCTTTGCCTTTGATCACAGATAAAGTAAAACATTTTGAGTGCTCGTAACATGGGGAATTTACTAAAATCCTAACCTAAATTCGAATCCAACTGGAATCCAAACCTAAACCGAAGTCGTAACCAGACCCAAACCTAACCTAGAACTACAGCCACTTTCAAGTTGAACATAAAACTAAACACAAATTCGAACCAAAGTTAAATATAAACTTCGAAACCCAAACTGAAGCCGAGTTCAATCTCAAATCCAAATTTGCACCTAACCTGGTAAAAGAATTATTTATTTCTGGTTCCGGTCGAAGAAAAAAAATTTTACACGTAAAGTTGGAATATAAAATACATGAATTTGAGATAGAAGATGTGAAAAGAAATTTGTTGCCTCGATACTGTGAAATATTAGCTCATATAACTAGGTTTAAGTTAGATCCATTTCAGATTTTCATCGTGGCTAATCGAACCGAGGACAAAATGAGAGTTTAACGGCGCGTTTGCGTGATTCTGTGTTCTTTTTATTATGCAATTTCGTTCCATGAACTATATAAATCTCGTTACTAGTAGGATTATCGAGATCGGTTAAGAATAATTCCCTAGAAAGTCCCCAAAAGTAAGGTTATTGAGATTCTGTGTTATGAGAATAAACCAGTAAGACATGGTTTAAAAAAAAAATCTTTGTTGTGTTATATTAAATATTAAATATATAAAATGTAATTAGTGTAGAATGTTAATTTTGTTTTTAATTATTGACTAAACCCTAGCTCGATAAAAATTAGGTATTATTGTATTTTAAACAGAAAATAAACTGTATATAAAAATAGGAAAAATCATGATAAATTATGAATTATATATTATGTTTTTGTCGAACACTGCAAGTCAATAAAAATTAATTAATAATTAATCAACCGAAATTTCATCTTGAAATACGTCATCCTTTCCTGTCTGCCGGTTATAGCGAATATTTTCGTAATTATATATTCAACAGATTGTCCATAATTGATTCGAACATCCCATACAATCTGACTGTCATTTATGATTCTCGGACCGTTAATTTTCATTATAATTGAGTGCAATCAATGGCTCCTAAATCCATGGCCCGGTCATCAACGTCGCTCAATCACCTGACTGTTGATTGAAACACGAAATTTCTTTAAAATTCTGATCCTATTAAATCAATTACCCGATGTTATAAATGACAATAAACAATAAACTACTAAATAACAAAATAACCTAACCCTAAACATAACCTAAAAAATCCCAAAATAAAACCACGAAGACACCAGATACATAAATCGTTAATTAACAAAATAACAAGAAACCACATAGAAAAAATAAAAACTAAAAAAAGAAATATACATAAACCGTCACAATTTTGAAAAAAATGGGCCATTTAAAGAACGACGAAAGACTTTACTTAAAAAATTTGTTACATAACCTAACGTGCCTTCTCGATCTCTGCAAAAATATTTCAAAAAAAAGAAACCAAGACACAAAGCAGGTGTTCATGAATTTTCGTCTTACTCTGGCTTCACGTTGTTCTCGAAACATCACAGAACCAACCCAAGCGTCTGGAGTATCGCGACGAGCGATCGCTATTAAAAATAATCGCTCGATTTCATGGGACTCGTAAAGGGCAACCTTACAGGAAATCCGCTTAACAAGCAGATCTTCCTAATGAAGTTTCCAAGAGACGGTTAAGGAGGCTATGAAAGTTATAGTGGTAAACCCAAGCTAATACCTTATAAGCTTATTAAAGGACTGAATTCAGCACGCGCCGTTTTGTCTTATCCGGCGGTATCATCGTCGGAGATTCACTAGGAACCAGACGTCAACTTCCGTTGACGGGTCTTCTGAAACTTGGCTGAACTAACCGCCATGTTTCATTCTTCACCATGATGAGCCATAACTGAGCTACACATAATCTTCGCATAACCTGTGTAATATCTTCGCATAACCCATTGAAATTTATAGAGTACTTATATTAAATGTTAACGTAACATTCATGCGACTTATGGAAACTCATAAATAACCTATATTTCGTGTGTACATAATCTCCGCTTAATCCCTAGAAACTTATACCTAACCTCCACTGTTGCTACGAATAAGTAAAAAAAAAAAAAAAATACCTGCAGAAAATCCAAACATAACCTTTATCGATAAAATCGATTCGCGTGGATGGAGTTTAGATTCTAAGCGAACGTTACTCTAAAAGTACGGCTGGTGAACGGAAAATCGCGTTTCGTTGATCGATCGGCTCTAATTTCAGAGAATCGCGTTGATCCGAGGCCGAGTTGCATTAGCCTCGACAAAAGGCAGCGTACGAAAGAGGCCGCCAACGGCGGACAAATGTCATCCGCGGGAGCTTTTAGAGCAGCCATGATTGTCAAACCGGTGGCAAAAAGCTGGAAAAATTGCGCCGACCTGGAAGACACTGTCGGTGAAACGCGGCGGAGAAAGGGGTTCTAGCGCTTTGACATTTGACTACTGATTATAGGCTGTCGTTTGACACGATCGTTGATGCGGATGTAATTTGTGACGCTCGTTTTGCTGCCACAATCAGATACGCCAGTTTACAGGAATCTAACTTGCCTGATTTCATGGTTCTAGGAATATTTAACGATGGAGTATTAAAAGAAAAAAAAAAGAAAAAAAAAGAAAGAAAGAATCAGCGGTTATGTAATACAATTCGTAGAAAAAAATTCCACTGTTCCTACTAGTTTAGAAAAACTATCCTTAGTTATTTATTTCTAGGAAAAATAATATCTCCGGTTTATTCCAAAAAATCCCTAATTTCTATTTCTAAAAGTTATCCTTAGTTCTTTATTCCTGTGAAAAATGTTACTAGTATTTTTAGTCTCAGAAAATATTCCTAGAAAATGCTTCTACACCAGGTTTAATCCACTAGCTATTTAATCCTAGAAATTATCACCTGTTAATTTAAATGTTCCTAGTTTCATTCCTAGAAATACGCATATCTCGTGACTTTATCCAGAAGAAGTAAATACAAGCTTGACCTGTCCACGCGTAGCTCTCCTCGTACCAGAAGTTCTTTCATTAACGAAAAGCAGAAATGCGAAATGCACCGAGTAAACTTCTCACCGAGCTGTTAGCGTCGGAATGACGCTTTACAGACCGCCTTTGGACCAAAGGCAAGTCTGGATGGAGGCCTATTGAACCTGCCCTACCACTTGATCCTCTATTAATTGCGGCTCCGCTTGCACAAGACCAACTAATATGGCGTTATCGAATTCTACAGGTCCACCAGGATGCTCTGCTCGTGTCATACCTTAGTACACACCGCACTAAATCCCTGTTTCAAACAGCCAGTCACATGCTTTTCAGTTTTTGTCCGAATTTTTATTTCCGAATTTTTTAAAGTATCAATCTTAATAATGGAAAAATCATGAAAGAGCGTTTAAATGTACAGAGTGGGGAATTTAATTGAGAACTTTTATAATTTAAGTCGGCGTCACAACTCATTGCCTATACCATACTGTCGACCTTGTAACTAAGAATTTATTCAAGATCGATCATGCCTAGCTGGTACACTGAAACACCCCATATATCGGCCACACCATACAGGCAAATACCGATTAATAGGCATCGAACCGTCAAGCCCCATTGTGCGAAAAGCCGATTAATAGGCCACCATGCTGCGTTAATTACGGTATCGACATTAGAGAATCCGATTTATCACTAGTGCAACTAAACGTGGTTTAATATCCCTATGGACACCCTAGGAAGGAGCCAATGGAACCGATAAAACCAGAAACGATAAACAATACGGCCGGCAATGGACTACCAATGGAGATGATTGAAATTTTTGTTTAGAACCTCAACAAATATTTTGTTAAACAAACAGAAGACTTTAAGGGAAAACTATTCAAAGACTATTGATATTGGCGATTTTTTTTCAAGGAAACCACAAGGTATTTTAATCTGCAATTTTGGCAATATCTTCAGCCCTCTGTGAGGAATGTTTCTGAATTTTTTTGCGAAAAAAGCACTGGAACTAAAAAAGTTATGGGTTATAATATTGCCCGCGACCAACACGAATTAACTTTTTTATCGATTAAAGAGGGAAAAAATCTCTCAATTTTTTTTTGTGAAATTTTATACGCATATTCCAGAGTTAAGTGACTTTAAAAAATTGTGAAAAGGTCAATTTTTTACTGAAATTAAGCCAACACAGTTTCAAGACGTATACAGGTAATTAGCCGCGCGAGTCGACGACAATCGCAGAGAATTTAGGTTAGCGATTACGATGAAAACTGCTCACCAGCGGCTAAACTGTTGGAAGCTTCGAGCTTCAAGGGAGCCGGTTAAAAAGTCCCTGAAAGCCCGTTTTAAAGGCATCAAGCGATTAACGCGACGCGCGCTTCAAAGTCCAACGATTTCAGGCAAAGATAAATTCCCCAACGACTGAATATCTGTTTTCCGCTTAACGAAGCTCAGTTAGTCAGCTTTCTACGTTCCATGATTCGGCTACGCATGTATGTATCTCGCGACTGTGCTCGGTTATCGTTCAGAGAGCATATAACCGCGTATTTAACGCGAGACACGGACATAAATAATACTAGGTGTCCTGTAACTGGTGCTACAACCGCAGAGGGAATGGTTCTGGATGCAAAAATAAGTCGAAAACGAAGAATAACAATTTTTTTTCGTTTGAAGCTTTGTTTCAACAAATTTATACGTTAATTAAATAAATTACGTAAAAAGTGTACGTTGTATGTCCTAGTTCTATTTTTTATAGTTCCTTCCCATAGTTATCCCCTGGTTATTTCTCTAGTTATTTCCCTAGTTTCCCTTGCTCTTCCCCTAGTGCATTCTCCAGGTTTCCCTATATATATTTCCCTAGGTCTTACTCTTGAAAAAACAATTGCTTTTGATGTACGATTTTTTAAACAATGTTTCAGGAGGAATTCCGTCGATTAATCAACCAACTAGAAGTCCTGAAGGAGAAAAATGTTCTGCTTGGCAATCACCACTTGGTGAACAAACTTGTGGCAATGCAGGAAGCTGCGAATCGCGCCGAAACTCAGGTATCCACGATCCAGGCGATCTCCTCTACCATGAGACTGAATGATCTTAACGGATCTACGACGGTCGCCGAAACGGACGTAGGAGGATCCTTCAAGAGTGATACAGATCAAAAAGGTTCTTATACCGTAAAATAATACAAATTTTACGGAAATTTTACGGACACAAAAACCTCCTTTTCCGTAACTAAAAAAATTCCCTAGATCCAACTTGTAGAATACACCTGTAAACATTTGTGAATCGACCTGTACAACGCAAAATACCTAAACCTACTTCTATTTCATGTTTCATTTACTCAACTTCAGTACCAATTACTATTTCATTCACCAACAGGACAACCTAACCTCAAAATCTCTAAACCGTCCGGTACCATATCACTAACCGAACAGATCAAACAGAATCCCTAACATTCTATTCGTTGAAACTTTCACCACTGGCCTCCATTTTCCATTCACAAAGCAGACCTCGCCATTTCATTTGAAAAAAAGAAAGATCTAGTGATTTATATGAAACGTGAAAACGTGTGTCCAGGTGGAGAGGTTAAGGATGAAAAGAGATGCAAGGCCTGCGTCGAGAAGAATGGAATCAGAAACAATGATCAAGGCTCCTCGAAGGAGGCCGAGATCGTGGTTTCCGTGGAAACGAAGAAATCAACTAGGACCAACGACGTGGCGGTCTCCACTTCGAGTAGGCCGACCACCGAGGACATCGGAACGGAAACGAAGCACGAGGACAAAGAAAGTGAGGTTAGGGAACGGGACAAGAGCAAGAGCAAATCCGGCCACGCGAGGACGCACGCTATAGTCATCAATTTGGACGACAAAAGCCGATTTTCGGAGGAAGTTACTGTCTAAAGACGACGATCGGGGGTCTGGTTCTGTGAACTTTTTAAATTAGAGTCTTCTAGTTACTTGATTATACGGTGAGACGCGAGATGGAGTGACTTGGTAACGAAAATCGTGTTTTCGGGAAGTGTGGGGCTAGGGAATTTGGTGCTGGTCTTTTTTACGACTGTGTGTTGGTGATACTGGACAATGTTTTCGTGACCAGGGATTTTGGTACAATTTTAATCCTCGTTTTTCCGGTAATAATAAATGAGTAATTTTAAAAATTCATTTAATGGAAGTAACTATAACGCGATTTCGAGGCGAGAAAAATTCTCTAGGGTCAGAGTTCTCGTGTAAAAGTGTTCCAGTTAAAACTGGAAGCTATAAATTTCAGTTCCTTCGAATCGAACGTTTCAAACATTATTAAAAATAATGGAACAAACGTAATTAATCGACTCCCTAGATTAATCTAGTTTCTTATCTTAATTCAGTGGAATTTTCTTGTGAAAGTCTTCTCTTTTTTCATTTTTTATTTCTCTCTCTGTGGTTGTTTAACCGTTGTTACGCAATTCTTCCTTCCGGTGATACTGTTTGTAAGTTCCAAGCAAAGATGTCTTAATCGGACCAAGATTTCCCATTTCCTTCTGTCGAATTTACTTCTAGCAGCGCACGGTAACGATGTTCCCTAGGGAGTTTCCTTCTTTTATTTCTCCTTTAAAATTTTTATTTGAACGCGTTAAACAAAACAAATTTTTTTATAACAATTTAAAAACACAATGGCTCTAATTGACGCTAAATCCTAAATCTGTTAAATTTTTCCAGAAAAATTATTTAAAAACGAAAAAATCCACAACCAAGTAAACGTTGACTGACTTTTAATTAAATCAAGAAACAAAAAAAAAAAACATTCCATTTGCGATTTCCTTCGTTTAAAATTCGCAAAAGAAAATTCCAATTAAATGCAGCTCCCTTCCTCGATTAACGCTTTTTCGTTTAACATCTTGAATTTCATTTTACGTTCAATTAAATAAAAATTACTCGCACCATTGTTTCCAGGCACAATGATTTTTGTACGATTAAAAATGAAAAAAAAAAAAGTTTATTAAACGAACCTGCGAGCCGTGTAAATTGTATATAAGTTTAACGAATTGTAAAGTATAAACTTTTCCGTGAAAGTTTTAATCTTTTAGTGGTCTAAGGAAAATTGTGATATCGTGATGACGAACGAGCGGAAGAAAAACGTGTCTCGAAGACAGAAACTGTGTTGATTACTAAAAATTGAACGCTAGTTTAAATAAATCCATAAAGAAACAGAAAAAAAAGTTAATTGAAAAAGAAAACGTAAATTCTATATTCGAATGTCCGGAGAAACAATCGCATTTCTATCAGGGTTTGAAACCTTTTAGCAAGGAAAGCAACGAGAAGATGGATCATGAAGTGAGATTCTTTCAGGGAAATCCCCTAGACACGACTTTACTTTTTCACGGTTCAAAAAAAAGGCGGGAATGGAGAGCTTGAGTGTTTGAAGACGTTGGAACCACAAATGGTTCTTCTTAGACGTTTACTGTGCAAAAGTTCTCGGTTTCTTTGGACAGTTTATGAAGAAACAAAAAAAAAACGAGTATTTTAAAAAAGTTTTGAAAGGGGAAAATGGAGTATATAATCTGTGAACGAGGAAACTTGCGAAATTTCTCGAGGATTCACATTTTCTGATAATATGCATCGATAATCCCGTCCCAGATAGAACGAATCCAATTTTTTAAAAATGTTCAACGCATATGCATATTTTACATTACATAAATTTTTTGAGAGGTTACGTACTCTACTTGAATTTATTTTTATTCCACATTATTTTTTGCTCGAACTTATTTTTATTAAACGTTATTCTTCGCTCGAACTAATTTTTATTCAATGCTATTTCTTATTCGAAATTATTTTCATTCGATACAATTTCGTTTCGAAATTATTTTTACTCGGTACTATTTTTTTATTGGCTATTATTTCTTACTGGAATGAGGTTATAATTCACAAAGAACCGGTCAATATTTTATCCTAGTTTCACCAAGTAATCAAACTAAACCTAACCTCGTTATTGGTAGTTCTGCGTTAATACCTCTCAAGTTCCACCTTCTAGTTAACCGGACGGCAATTCGCAGACTGAAAGTGGTTCATCCCCGCCACTGAATCGGCCGTCGCGATTATTTATTTACTAAACACACGCAGTTCTATCTGGGACACGTCCGTCAGCTGTGAAAGTCCCGACGCGCAAGTGATCAATCGAACCTCGCGAACCAGCTTTCTGTAAATATCGTCGTAGCCGCTTATCCAAAGTCTTCTGCCATACAATTAAGTCGATTTGTAAATAAACTTACTAAAAGAAAAAAAAAAAAATTACTAGAACAAAAAAAAAGCACAGAACCGTTCCGTAATATCTACTATTTCACTATATCAAGATCGAAGTTTCTCGAATTATAAACCGAAGAGCGATTCTCTAACTTTCTCTTTCTCTCTCTCTCTCTCTCTCTGACTTTCTCATATCAGTCCACAGATTGTAAATACGTTTGTAAATAAACGCGCCAAAGCGAGTTTGCCACTAGATTAAACGCGATCACAGTTTCATTGTTACCAGACGTCGTTAGCCTGTAATCACGTGATGGTGGACATTTTTCGTCGGACGAAGGTTGTGGTTGGTAGGCTGACCAGGTGACGCGGGAATAGGGAGAAGTTTGTTGATCTGAGTTTAATAGTATGCAAAAATTATTTTCCTTTTTGAATCTACAATATTATTAGAAGAAGAAAAAGAATTTATCGAGTAGGAATTTTTTCTGTGGCCTCTTTTATACTGATTTGTGTTTGATAATTTATAAAAATCATTTAGAACCCGCTATACTGTTAAAATAATAAATGGATTTTAATTTTTAACCCAGGAATTTTTATGCCCACTTTTATAGAAACCAGTCTTTAATCAAAATATAATATTTTTTAATTAATCCCACAAGAATAAATTTTGCGAGAAAATTCGAAAGATGAAATCCCTATTTGCTCAAACGTGACTGTAGCAACTCAAAATAGCAATTGGCTTCATAAATTATGCCGATCCTGATATCGTACGGCAACGAAACTCTGATTCCCTTTAGGATAACAGTAATTTAATCGATTCACTATCTTCGCGAACGCTACATTAATTTGTTCAACCTGCATTGATTAATTGTCATCCCTGTACACTGATTCAAGGATTTCCATCGTTGAAATTTCCACCTTAAAATAACCCTCAACGATCGCACTTGTGAACACCTGTACATTTTGAATTACTTCTTCAAGTGTACCGATAATTAATTCCAAACTGTTACTCGAGTCTATAAATTTTTGTACGGTAACGATCAATTATTTCGTCGCCCGAACGCACTCGATGAGAATCTAGTAACTTTTCCATCCCGCGCCACCTGTCGTTACAAGACGATGATTGATCGTCGCCACAATGGCCGATTATCGGCCAATCGTCGATCAAGGATCGTCAGGCAATTCCGACAAGGCCGTTCATTAACGCCACACTACACGAAACTCTACTTATCACGTTTAAACATTTTAATTATGCATATCGATCCACGAGCTGTGTCCTTTGGCAGACGAAAATCCTGAATGATTGAATTGAGGTTATGTAACCATCGAAGGCGAATGAAATTTGGGCTTGAAATCTTTATGGGTTCGTAAAAGTGGACGAAAGCTTCGAGACTTGAACCGTGTTACGATGAATCTTGATTCAACGCGATGGGGAATTAATGTTTCAGATTTTCTGGGGAATTCGATTCCAGGGATAAATTTGAGATCCGATATGAACGCAGAAGGAAACTACTGTATCAGGAATGGAAGATTTTATTTGGTTCAGAATTGAGTCTGTTCTGTTGGCAATATTGGATTTAAATGGCGGGGGAGTCCCGATCGAAGGGTCGCCAGAATCCCTAGATCTAAATCACCTCGACCATCTGTTCATGGGAACGCGTAAAAATTGATGTTCTATTTTTATTTGACTTCTGAATATTTTTATCGTTTTTAAGAAGCAACGATTATTTCTCGGAGAAATAATTTTTAAAGACACTTGTTTGCATCGAGAAGTACGTTTAAACTGCTAGCAAAAATATTTTATGATTTATTATATGATCCAGTCGTAATTCCTTGCATTAAAATTTCCTGTCCCTCGCCGATGAAGGCCAACCATTATTAGACGTTCTGTAATTTATAACCCTCCGTTATTTTTATCTGAGCCCATAAACAGGCGAAATTGCCAACTGCTCTTAAAATGGCCCCTATGTATCCGATATACTGCAGTATTTTTCATTTCCTTTTATATTCTTGCATCTCTAGTGACAGAACGAATAAATTTTAATCGAAACGGAAAAAAAGAATTTTAAACTTTGCTCCGGACTTTAACAACCAATAAATAACCATATCCTAATCTCAACTAAAAACAAAACATTCAAATGATCTATATCACCATTTAACCCTTTGCATTCCACTACCACTGCTATGGCAACAAGCGTAATTTTTTTTTTAGAGGTTAGGTTTCACGTTAAATATTATATTTTTTATTTTGAAACAAAGCAATGGTAAATATTTATCATTTTTTTTTCCTTTCTAAAATAACACTTTAAGTTCTCACAACAGTTCTGTGAAACTTAAAAAAATTTAGGAATGCAGAGAGTTAATAAGAACAAAAATTAATGTTGCCAACTCCTAAAGGAAAAATTCTTAACTTCAACGTAATGACGAGCTTTTCCGCATTTGTGATTGAGAACACAGAGTATCGGCTTCTGTGACAGCGGTGTGGCCCAGAAGCCGGCATCAAATCTCGATAATCGAATCTGACACGATAGCCGGTGACCGATTGGAAACGGAGAAGACGCCAGTTTCCGGTGGGATTGCCTCCGATAAACTCCTGTCGATACCGGCTAAAACCTTCAGACATTCTTCTCCCAAAGGACACAGGAGGGGTCACGTTACTCCTATAATAACGACAAACACAGTAGATATAACGATTATCAGCAATAACGCTTTCCTGATTAAATCAGTGCGGCGTTGTATTAAAACGAATCGTTCGAAAGGAATGACCATAACCTCTGTACATAATTGAACAGCGAGTCGTGGATAAAATCTGCGTTGTATCATGCTTTCGGTTATTTGTAATTTTATTTTTTACAAAATTTGATTTAATAAAATTTCTATTAACAATTTTTTTTTTTCATTTTTATTCGACATTTTTACCTTTTTCTCAAATAAGAAAATTTAATGTCACGCTACGGTTGGTTCACAGACGTAGAAGTAACCAGACCAAGGTTACGTCTAAATCCAGATTAAGTTAGAATTACGTTTCCAATTAACCGTCTAATCGAGATTAAATCCAACAGTAGTCGAAGCCTAACCTAACCTATATTAATCCTAGGCTGGACGATCAGCCATAATGAGGTCCAGTCTAGTTCCAACCAAGGCTTGCCATAACGGTGACTTAACTTACGCTCGATATAAAAGTTACCAGATAAATTAATTCACTTTTATATTATCGAAATCCTACTTTTCTGAGAAAGAAAACACGAATCGAATTTCGCTCAATTCCGGCAACTTCACGGCGAGAAAGATTGAAGGCAAATAAACGCAGATTGAATACCTTATTCGTTTTCCTTCCACTGGAAATCGAGTTAGGGTTTTATTTACCGTTTGTTGGCATGATGCAGCGCGGGTTATTCGAGTCGTGAAATAGAAGAAAAAGAAGAAGAAGAAGAAACGGATTCACCTCGTTAATTCACTTTGCCAAAACCGAGTATTAATCGAACATTAGCGAAAATTCGTGGCTCTAATGAACATTAGAAATAGCAACAATTTTTCACGACTAAAAAAAGTTTGGAAAATTCCTAAAAATCCCCGAAACAATTATTATCTTACCGACTAATAATTCTAATCGATACGGATAAAATAAAAATCAATGAAAATAATTAATCGTTATCTTTTGACAATTTATAAATAACCATAATCTTCATTAGAGTCACAGAAAATGGAAACACATTCGAGAAGGAATTTAACAATGTTAAACGATGGGAATTCAACGTTTCCAATATTATCCACTCAAAGAAAAAAAAAATTTTTTAAACAATATTAAATAATTATCGTTCCTCGAAATTATTTCGCACCAAGGATTGGAAAGCTTTCTTTTTATGCTTTCGGAAGCATTTATTACCATGTTCCGTTTCTTTTTGAAAATGGTTTTAAGGTGGTCGAGCTTTTTCCTTACAACTGTATCAGCTTGTTCCCCGATTCTCGACAGTTTCGAAGTTTTTCAAGTCCTACGAGTACCGAAGAACTTTCGACAGAGTCGATGGTCGAGAAGATGCTCTAAACACTCGAGGAACGATTTATTCTCGGTATCGACAAAACCTTCCGTTCTATTCTCATCGTTGTAAGACGTTTATGGAACGAACACGAGCAAATACATAAATCTATATTATATGTTGTTATTATTCGATCGATCGTCGGGTAATTTCGAGTATATCGGCTCCATTCCTAGGGTAAAACACTGGTTTTAAGGAGATCGATTTTATGTGACACTACTCTTGTCTGTAACTGGCCATGGGCAAGTGTGTCAGTAAAGGAATAAATAAATGAATAAATAAAATATTTAAATTCACTTGAAAATGTGTCCAATTTTCTTTTTTCTTTAATAATCTCTCTATTAATAATAAATAATTTCAAGGTGCACACAAAAAAAAAAAAATTGTTTCGTCCTAGTGAATAACTAATATCAAAATCCATACAAAAAACAAAAATGAATATTTTTCATCCTTATGAATATTAAATACTTTTACGATCCAAAAAAAAAAAATATATATTTTTCACCCTCGTCAATGATAAATAATAAAATCCAGAAAGTAAAAAGAATAGAAATATTTTCCCATTGCTGTTAATAATGAATAATTTTAAAATACAAATAAAAAAACAGAAATAAATATTCTTCATCCCTATCGTTGATAAATACTTTTAGAATTCGAATGAAAATAAATATTTTTTATCATCCTCGTTCACCCTTTAATATTTTCCCTCTGTTCTATCGCGGTCTCCCTAATCACCGTCCTTCCATTGTCGAATGACACTGTTAACCCTCAAGTCGAACAGTAGTAATAGTCAGTTGGTCAACTATGCATATATCCTGATTAATATCACGTTTAGGGTATCTGGGCGCATCATGCAGCCATTAGAGGCCGCATTAAAATTGATTATGCAAACCGGGAATATATTTCCAGGTGATTCAATAAACAGCAGGATCTACACGTTGTTAATAGGGTAGAGGAGGAGGCGGAGGGTTGTTTCGTAGCCACCGAGTTTGGTATTCATCGATATTCCAACGATTAACTATTTAATGATATTGCTAGTTAACGCGAGAAATCTTGGGTCGGGTATACCAAACAGATTATTGATTTTAGGATCAATCGTTGGTAACGTCGACTTTGAGGTTTAAACCGAGACTTAAAAGGTTGTTAACGTAACGAAGAATGTAGAATAAAAAATTGAAGCTTGTTGGAGCATTAATAAAAGAGCTGAGAATTGTAATTTTTAAATTTGAATCGACAGTACAGTGATCTGAGAAAGAAATTAAGAAACATTGAAGAATTAAAAAAAAAAAAAAAATTGGACTGTGAAATTTTAATTGAGAGCACAGTGATTAATTCAATTAAAACAAATTTCTTAAGATTCAAATGCTACAAATGTTGAAAGAATGAAAAAAAAATATTTTTAAGACGGATTATAAAATTAACAATTTTACCTTTCTTTCGATAAAAACATGTTACAATTTTTCATAAATTTTGTTTCTCATCGTGCTATCTATCACAGAAAAAAAAATCTCATATCGTCACAAGACCTCCACACAGTATCCTGATAAAAAGAAAAACTCAAACCATAATAATAATTAGTTTGAATAAAATTAAAAATCTTGAATGAAACTTAAAAAATAATTTTGTAAATCATTGTCAGCGGAAAGAATCCACGTCCTACTTTTTATCGACGCAACCCAAGCCCGCTAGATTCACTGAATTCTCCATAATCAAAGTCACAATAATGGCGCTATAACTCCTTTGTCTCGCGACGAGCAACAAGACAATCAACGAGAGACTGAAGACGAGCCTAGACGCACAGAGAACCGTCAATTAGCCTTCTCGAGCTTCTCCTGTGCATCGCTACGATTGTGATGCATTCAATCGATCAACCGTTGTTCAAATTCGAGCTCGCGACAAAATTAATATACCGACCGACATATCTCTAGTGACAATTAATATTCGAAGACTCCCATTACATATATATCAATCACATAATTACTTACAAAATTATAAATACTTAATAAAAACCCATAGGTTTTTATTTGATCCACGAGCAAATAAAAATTCGTAACAATAAAAACAATTTTTTAAAATCAATAACATTCCTAATTTTGCAAAATTTTGCAAAATTAATCAAGTAATCTACAAGCTAAATCGTTTGTTTATGTAATTGAAACCCAAACATGATTAATATATAATTTTATATTTATATACTAATATAGTATCGAGAATTGAATAGGATCAAGTAGTAAGACCCTGCTATGGTCAGACGGACCCGACAAGTAATACAGAACGGAACTTTGTATGTGCAAATTATTTTAAAAGCTGTATCCAACGGGTTAAGTGCGTTGACAGGGACTTTAAAAATCTTTTTAGCATTCGTAAAAGTTTAAATTATGCAAAGCTGCCCTTTCTTAAGTACGACAGGAGCTCTGAAGGAAGAATAAGTAGATCCGTCGGTGCGTGGTCAGACAAGGCTGATAGAATTTTTTTTTTATTTATTACACGGTAAAATAAAAATTTTTATCCTTTCAATTTCCAAGTAGTACTGTCCCGAAGCTATGATCGTGGAATAATTTGTGCGAATCTCGCGCAAATATTTCCTTTGACGTTTTCATGAGCTTGAAAGGGATGTCGTACACGACGAAACCGCAGTTTACGACACGGAAGAGGATAAAGACGCTTTTAAACTGGTTCTTACCGTAAAATCAATACACCGAGTGGAATCGGTCACGCCTCGAACTAGTTCGAGGCACGTATCGACGCTTTTTGTTGAACGATCGAACCCGGAGGACCGTTGTTCATCATCCAAACCTTGCAAAATCACAGTCTGACAGAGTTTGTGGAGCAAAGTTAATCGGTTGATCAAAGAATTTTCTTATCGAACGATATCGAACGGTAATCGTTCATCGAAGAACCTGCACCCGGTGATTTGAAAAGGCATTGAAGTACGCTGATGAGTTGGAATGCTTGAAACTTGTGTTTCAAAGCCTTTTCAAGTTGACTTGCGTTTTAGGAGCTTCGAGAATTCTCAGATCCTCAAAATTTCTGATCTCGTAATTGTTCGATCTCTGAGCTTACTAGTTCACTACCTTACAAATTTGTCTATTTAGAAATTTTCCAATGTCCCAATTTCCTCAAGTTCTAAATTCTTAAGTGTCTGGTCTCCTAATTCCTTAATTCCCTGATTCTCAAGCTTTTTCTCAATTTGCTTAATTTTCTATTATCCAATATGTTAATTTTATAATTTCTCGGGTTTTCATTTTCCTAATACTCTGATCCACTATAATTTCTTAATTTACCAGTATTCCGAATTCCCAATTTCCTGACTCTGTAACTTTTCAATATTCCTAATTCCTTATTTCCCCAATTTTACAGTTTTTCAATGTCCTATTTTCGTACTTTCAAATTTAATCCGAACCTAACCCAAACATAACTCTAACTTTTCAACATTCCTAATTCTCTATTTTCCCAATTTACCAGTTTTTCAATTTCTTATTTTCCTACTTTCAAATTTAATCCGAACCTAACCTAAACATAACTCTAACTTTTCAACGTTCCTAATTTTCAATTTTCCCAATTTTCTAGTTCCGAATTTTCCTATTTTCTAATTTTCCAATTTCCAAATTTTCTAATTTCCCCACTACTTTCCTAACTTTCTAACTAAAAAATTTTCCTGCCCTTAAACCAGTTAAACACAATATTTTTGCAACTTTTCCCAGACCTTGCCAAACTTATCCAACCTCGATTCATGCTTCTGTACAAAACAAATTCCCCAGGATCACTACTACAGCATACCATATCACTCGAAACTCCCTACGAAAACATAAATTTAATGTTACCTACTTTATGTACATCCCCTTTAGGCGGTTCTCGTCCCTTGCAACAGCAGTTACTTCAGGGATGGCCTTTTCTGGACACGCGCGCAAAAAAAAAGGTATCCACTAGCAGGGGGCTGTGCTGTCGAGACTTTTTCATATTTATAAAGTGATTGCCCAGTTTCCGAGTACCTAGGCGAACGAGTGAGTCACAGAGGTTCGCAGTTTCGACTGAAATCACCGGATCACGATAGGAAAAAAAAAGAACGCGAACGGAACCGTTGGTAGTTCGATATCTGCATCAGGATGAGGAACGAGGGGCGTGAGAAGAGGGGCGATTAAATGTTCAGGATTAAAAGATTGCACTAAAAACTGTCCTGGAATATTGTTTTCCGGGGATATTTACTTTTAGTGTATCGAACAGATGGCAATTCCCATGAAAGGCTATACTAGGGATATAGATCTTATTGAAGTTGATATTTTTTTATAATAATCAGTGAAATTATTCAATATATGTACCGATACTAATAAAGAATAATAGTCTTTCTGAGCTGTTAAAGAAAAACAAATTTTTTTCCAACGGTCTAAAAAGTGTTTAAAAATTGTGCAACGTTCCTAGTAATTTTTCTAGTAACTTTCAGAGACGTAGAACAGGTAATACAATTAGTGTCAACGATGCTGTGCTTTTAAATAAACAAAACGCGTTGACAGTGATCCCGAAACAATTTTTCTGCCCGTATCTCTGCATTTTAAACAAACATTTGTTAAAAAAAATTTTTCTCCTATCTGCTAGGAAAAAAAGAAAAAAAATTCCTGCATCCATGAAAATATGCAGGCCGAACGAAAAGGGAATGGATGAGGGAGCTAATTTGAAGCAAACATTTTAAATAAAAACGATTTGTGTTTCGTGCTTAATTGGATATTTCATGTGTTCAGCTCGCTCTCGAAAAACAGTTACGCATTACACTTTTTACCCCTATATAACCGAGTTGCCTCTTGTTTGCATTCGAGATTGAGTTAGGTTCGTTACAACGTGTGCTCGGGTTTTTGCACCGCCCGCCGTGTTTCATTAAAAAAATTTTGAAAACTTTTCGAACTCATGTTCCACGTATTAAAAACGAAATAACGCAAAAAATTTCCATTTTCTGTTCAGTATACCTGAAAACTTAAAGACAGCTCTGATCTTATGAAACAACCTGTACCTCAACTTACTTTGTATCGTTGCAATTTATTGGGCAATCGGATAAATATACAGGATGGTTTTAACGACTGAGTTAGACTGTATCTTTGTTAAAAAAAAAAAATTTGATCTCGCAAAATAGCAATTTAATTTTTTTTAACACTAGTGATGAACCTCTATCTAAATTTTTAAAAGAAAATCATGGGAAACTGTTCGGAAACCATCACAGTAAATTTATAAAATCTGTACAAAAAATTACGAGTTGGTCACTTTTACCACTTTGCTGGTTCTAATATTAAATGGAACACTACTATTTTTTTTTTTTCCATAAATTGATCTCTCGTTTCATTCTGCATATAAAAACTACAAAATAAGGTCGCTGAAAAAAATATACTCGAAGAAAATATTACGTAGTTAAATAACTCAGATTGTTAAACAGTCAAAAATTTGTCTCTACCATTTTTCTCTACCTTTACTTGGAACAGAGCCACAGCCTAACCTAGTTACCAGAATCACCCCGTACACACTAGACAAATATTTGAAGTCGATTTTATCGAAAATAAATTCCCATACAAAAAAAACTTTTATTCTCTATTTTTGACTTATTTTTTCACGTTGAATCACCCTTTTCCCGGTTACACCAATAGTTACGAGACACCCTATTTTTTGACCGAGTACAAAACAAAACAAAAAATACCGCACGAACTGAAGGATTGTTTATTTTATAACATAAAAAAAAATGGATTCAAAAAATATCGTGCAAACTGAGAGAACGAGTGGTGCTTACGATTCGCCTCGATTAATTTGTCCGGCGTGTCTGGGACAAATTACCGGAAGCCAACCGCTATCGATCTTTTGTACGTGAACGTGTCGAAGCAAATAGAACGATTCATTTTTCTTGGTCGCCCTAATTGAAAGCCATCTTCAGGCGAACACCTCACACGATGGGACACATAAGTTTCACCGGGAAAGGAACCGTTCATTTACTCGAGAGTCTCGATTTACGGACGGTGAAAATAGTTGGCCGAGGAGATTTGTCTTTGGGAGACGTGACTCGGTTGTAACTTCGGCATCGACGAGGTAAAGTGGTCTTCAATGCAGTTACAACGTCATTTCAAACCGATTTAAATCGCTTGCGTCGGGAAACCGACTTCACGGAGGAAAGGTCGTGGTGGGGGACGTGACCTTGACCAGCAATTAATTCTGAACGAGCTATAGCGCCGCTGTATCGTTACCGTTTCCATTGCAAGCGTGATTATTGGCCACTTTAATGATTTGGAAATGATATATCGTGTTATTTTTTATGTATAATTAACCTCTTCGAGGACACTGATATGTATACGGTTGTTTAATTTTTGCAAAATTGTAATATGTGCGAATACAATTTTTTTTGTATATTTTTAACATTCGTCTAGTATTTAATATGAAATATAATTAAATAAAAAATTGTACTATGTTTTTGAGATAATAAAAAATGATCTCTGAAGAGATTGATATAGGGAATATTAGGTGACTAAAAAAAACTGGATCTCTGTGTTACAACAAGCTAAACTTGCAATGAAGTTGTTTAACAGCTATCGATACTCTGTCGAAATGACTAATAAATAAATTATATATGAAAAATAAAAAGAATATTAAAATATTCCGAGTGAATGAAAATTTTTTTTTACAATAGTTATAAAACAATGTTTCCCTAATCAAAAGTTAAATTATTAAAATTCACGAAACTCATGAATTCATTATGTACATTCAGGAGCGTAGAACTCGTTAGCACAATAAAATGAAAAAACAGAGAAAGGAAAGAATGAAAGAACAACATGAAATAAAATAATTAATTTTAAAATAAAAAATTCGATCGTGGAACGTAAAGGAAACATAAATGAAACAGATTAATGATTCCATTAGCGATTAATCGACTGTGAAATATAAAATTCCTGGAATGGGGTAGGGAGTTGTAACGCGCGGCATTAATTATGGCACCATTTCCACCGAATCAGGCGCTAATTACAAATGTAACGAAAGGGTGACACTCGGTGACACAGTTCCAATTTTCGCTCCATTATTTATCTACACATTAATCGTTGTTAATCGCGAACCAGGCTTCATAATTGTTGTTTATGCAGCCACTGGCTATCCTATCTGGTGATTTATAGGGACAATAATTTTAATTCCCCTAAATAAATTCGATTTCCTCCAACCAGAAGTGCTAGAAACGCTTATTACCGTTTCATTAATTACCACTTATCGTGTTGTTTGATTATTTGTGTACTAACGGAAGTAGAACATCGACCATAGTAGTTTCGAGATAAGTAATTGTTCATTCGATACTTGAGGCGATCTAGTGATAAATCTAGGGGAACTTAGTTCTAATGGCATTTTCATGTGAAACAATGATTAAATTATCAACGTTACAACGCTCAGTACTTCCTCTTTATTGAAGTTTATCACCTAGGTGTTTGAGCAAGTAGAATATGGTCGTATCTGGTCAGACACAGAGGAAAACCGAGGAAACTGGAATTATGTCGTGTTGTTGCAGTGTGTTACACATCGTATTTAATTTTTCTACATTCCTAGAGTTATTTCTTATCCAATCACGTCTTTATATAAGAATACACTGTGCACTACTTGTCCAAAATTTTGTATAAAAAATTACCCAAAACCTGTTTCATACTAATGAATTTTTGACAAGGAAATAATTTAATTTCACCCTGGTATACATCCCTAATAATAAAACCACGTTTCCACGGGCATTCCATCGTTGAACCGCAAAGGGTTCAATTATTCAGAAATGAATGTTCCTGGTGTTTGAGGAATATTCATATTCCACCGAACCACTTTTACAATTTTACCTAACCATCTCGTCCTCATTTCTACGCCATCAAATACTAAGGAAAACTTAATTTGACATAAAAATGAAAAATGACAATTTGAAACAATGGGTCATTAAAACTGTTTTAATATTTTTGATTCTTTGCAAGTTTCATTGCAAATTTATTCTACGAAAATTAATATTTCACGTCAAGATTAAATAATTTTTCAATTTATCATTAGCTCCAAGTAAATCTTGGTGCTCTAAAAATCTTACAAAAGGTTCATAAAAATAAAAGATTATTTCTGGAAACATTTAGAAACACCATGAAATATTTAGTTGGCAGAAAAATTATTTCCTGATTAAAGTAAATTAACGCATAGTTATTTCAAAGATAAATTCTTGTCAGAGAAGATGATATATTATTTAAATAATGCTCAACGCTGCCCAACCACCAGATATATTCCTGTTCGGGTGTAAGAAGGGGTGGCAAGTTCCTGACGCTGTTTCAACTTGTAATTTAATTAACCGGCAAAGATAATTTTGCAACGGTGAACTACAGTTAGCGAGCCTCCATATTGACGTTTACTGGCAAACGTCGTTAAATCATGTTTGGAGGGATACTTTGACCAAGCCCGGACACTCGTAGAATTAATTTGCTAAAACCGACGGGCATTCTGCTAATTACACGTTCAAACGTTCTTCTAAGTAACTAGCAAAGAAAATTTTCCTACGTTCCTAATATTTTTCACCCTATTTTTCTATTTTTACCCACTTTTCCCTTATTTTCCTATTTTCCAATTTTTCCATTTTTACCCTCTTTTCCCTAATTTTCCTAATTTCCAATTTTAACCCCTCCTTCCACTATTTTCCCATTTTTATCATTTTTTTCCATAATTTCCCTCTTTTCTCAATTTTACTCTTTTTTCCAATAATTCCCCCTTTTTCCCAATTTCCATATTTTTCCACCTTTACCCCCTATGCTCCACATTTCCCTATTTTCCTGTTTCCACATGTTTATCCATTTTCTCAACTTTCCACGCCCCCTCTTTCCCTATTTCCACACAGTTTCGTATGCAAATCCAGTTCTATTATACAATTCCGACAGCTCGTCCGCTCGGAGCTTCAACGATGCGGTTGAAATTATTATAACACAGTACCGTATACACCACCGACTTGCCGTTTAATTAACTCAATGTTTGAGTTCATCCCGTGGAAAACGAGCACAGCCTACTGGCTGGAACTTATCGTTCATAATTAATTAACCGACGACAATTCGAATCACTGGTAGTTCCAGCTCGATGGTCCATTCGTGGATTGTGTCTTCTTGAGACCATTTTGAATGCTCATTTCAAGCAGGAGGCCCTTGCCTTGATTGAATCATTTTTTATCTTCACGAACAGATAATTATATTATTGAACTAGCCATAATTTGATTTTTCAATATCTTTTCATCCAAATTTTTTTTTTTTTTTTTTTTTTTAATTTCCACGTCGAATGAAAAATTTTTTTAATTTCGACAAGGCAGAGTGAACCAAATTTCATATCTCATTCGATTATCGCTTCGGGCGAAGAAAGCTTCGCGATCCTAAAGCTTTCAACCCCTCGCACTTTTTTTCAATATAAAAATCGTATGAGTGGTCTCGAAAATAAAACCTCACAATTTCTGAACCCTCAGCCTCTAGGAAACCGAGCTTTTTGTAACATAAAAATCGCATAAGTGATCCAGCCACCATATAAGAGTAAAATACAGGAGTTGGAAACGGAAATTTCACCGCGACAGAAAGTATTTCACGCGCCATTGCTCGACCTCATAATTCGAAGCTTTAGAGTTGTAAAAGAATCAGAATCGTCCACGCCATTTCCTTCCGTCCTGCCGGACTGTTGTTTTCGCGGTTTCTCTAGCCAGGCTGGCAAATCGTGCGCCACTAAACGCCCGAATAAAATCGGCCGAGAAAAGTTTCGTCGACATAAGTGTCGTGTCTGACCGTTCTCGACCTTTTCTACTTGCAGTCGACGTCGCTTTGAACACGCTGCTTCTACTTTCCTCGCATCAACAATTTTTTTTTTTTTTTTTTTATTCTCCACGTTTCTCCAACTTTGTTAAAAATGTTTCCACTAATTAAAGTGGCTAATTAAATGAACTACGGTTAATTGAGGAGCAAACGTGTCTTCGTGGTTTCCCAGGGATGGAGATAGTTGTGAGTTTCTTCTGGTTCAATTAGGTGAATTTGGTTGGCTGGTCTTTTAATTAGTTGGTTAACTAGTTGGAATTAAAGAGGGGAGAAAATGTTATTTGTTGTTTGTGAGTTTGTTAAGTAGTATTAGGACGTGGCGTTGCTGTGCAGCTGATCTTGGTTCCCTCAATGATTAATGTTTTTCTGGCATGTACAAGATTTTTTGACCCGGAAAAAATTGAGATGCTGTGGAATATGCATGGCTGCGTTTAATGCATGTTGTGGTATATTGAAATTAAATTACGTTCGGTAGTTAATAAGTTCGTTAATACGTTACGTTAATAAGTTGATTACGGTTAGGTTCGAATTATATTTGGATAGGTTATAGGTAGGTTACGGTTAGGCTTGAATTAGATTGGGATAGGTTTAAGGTACATTACGGTTAGGTTTGGATTATATTCGGATAGGATTAAGGTAGATTACGGTTAGGTTTGGATTATATTCGGATAGGTTTAAGGTAGATTACGGTTAGGTTTCAATTATATTCAGATAGGTTTAAGGTAGATTACGGTTAGGTTTCAATTAGATTTGGATAGGTTTANTTTTTTTTTTTTTTTATTCTCCACGTTTCTCCAACTTTGTTAAAAATGTTTCCACTAATTAAAGTGGCTAATTAAATGAACTACGGTTAATTGAGGAGCAAACGTGTCTTCGTGGTTTCCCAGGGATGGAGATAGTTGTGAGTTTCTTCTGGTTCAATTAGGTGAATTTGGTTGGCTGGTCTTTTAATTAGTTGGTTAACTAGTTGGAATTAAAGAGGGGAGAAAATGTTATTTGTTGTTTGTGAGTTTGTTAAGTAGTATTAGGACGTGGCGTTGC
The DNA here is from genome assembly GCA_019453375.1 of Ctenoplectra terminalis. Lineage (NCBI taxonomy): Eukaryota > Metazoa > Arthropoda > Insecta > Hymenoptera > Apidae > Ctenoplectra > Ctenoplectra terminalis. The sequence goes on along the minus strand of SMSQ01013667.1, from coordinate 76,844 downwards.
TGTGCAGCTGATCTTGGTTCCCTCAATGATTAATGTTTTTCTGGCATGTACAAGATTTTTTGACCCGGAAAAAATTGAGATGCTGTGGAATATGCATGGCTGCGTTTAATGCATGTTGTGGTATATTGAAATTAAATTACGTTCGGTAGTTAATAAGTTCGTTAATACGTTACGTTAATAAGTTGATTACGGTTAGGTTCGAATTATATTTGGATAGGTTATAGGTAGGTTACGGTTAGGCTTGAATTAGATTGGGATGGGTTTAAGGTACATTACGGTTAGGTTTGGATTATATTCGGATAGGATTAAGGTAGATTACGGTTAGGTTTGGATTATATTCGGATAGGTTTAAGGTAGATTACGGTTAGGTTTCAATTATATTCAGATAGGTTTAAGGTAGATTACGGTTAGGTTTCAATTAGATTTGGATAGGTTTAAGGTAGCCTAAGGTTAGGTTTGAATTATATTTGGATAGGTTTAAGGTAGCCTAAGGTTAGGTTTGAATTACATTTTGGATAGGTTTAAGGTAGCCTAAGGTTAGGCTTGAATTATATTTGGATAGGTTTAAGGTAGCCTAAGGTTAGGTTTAAATTACTTTTGGATAGGGTTGAGATATCTTAGGGATATATTTAAATTACACTTGTATAGGCTTGAGGTAGATTAGGGTTAGGTTTAAATTAGTTTTGAATAGGTTTAAGGTAGATCAGGGTCAGGTTTGATTTAGGTCTCGTATCAATTTGAATTAGATTAAGATCAAGTATCCATTACGTTGGCACGTTGCGAGAACACCTTTTGCCTAGCCGATCGATGAAATTTCCCACTTCTATGTTCGCGATGCGATCACGGTGATGGTTGCATTTGAATTCGACGCAAGTACCATGCAACTCGGGCGCAAAATTAGCATTGGCGATAAGCCATTTTCCAGTAACGTGACTTCTCGACTCTATTATTTTCCACGTCGTCTTAGATCTCTGATGAAACCTTGCCATTTCGATGCTCCACGGATGATCATAAATCCCCGAGGTCACTCTTCAATTCCATCTCTCGACGACGTCTTCAGAAAATCAAACGTGAAATAAGAATTCACAATTTGCCACCTTTTTTAAAGATAACTTAATTTAAATTATTATTATATGTAATTTATAAGAAATCTTTAACCGCTGGATTTATTTTCGATTTAAGAAGAAATAAAAATTTGTCATCAACGAAAGGAATAATCTTTTTATCGGTCAGAAGAAACAAGACAACACGAGTTAGGCAAGATACCGGAAATTCTCTGTATAGTTTCCATTCATGGGAATTTCGTGCACGTTGAGCCAACTAAGAACATGGTTGACCAGATGTTTGGAATTGTCCCGAGACCGGTTATCATTGCTTTTAATTTATGCGCGCACTCCGACTAAAACCATTGTATGTACGTTTGGAATTCAGCATCGTTGTTCTCCAAACTGCTATTTTTTACCTATTTTGCATATATCTTTGTTGCGAAATGCACAAATTGTAATATAATTTTCAAGCGTTGCATTACTTTTTTTCTTTACCAGAAGCGTTAGGCTCCGCTTCTTTCAAAAATTATAAATACAACTGATTGGAATAGCATAGAAGTGTTACCAATATTTCGGTGTTTCTTACGCAAAACGCGTATCGCAACGTGCATCGGTTCAAAACGCCATCAAAAATAAAGTTCACCAACAATAGCCCGTCCAATTTCCACTCGAATAGACATTTTGCTCCTCCAACGATCGAATAAGAATTGTTAAAGGAATTTTTCATACCCGCCCCCATCGGCGGAAAGCACAAGTTGATATTCCAAGGTTCCGCCATTAGAATCACGTTCTACAGAGATATTCAGCCGTTACGGCGGATTTCTCGACGGCCGCATTCAAACTTTCTGACATCGGTTGCATTCACCCTAGGAGACACGTTTCTAACGGAGCAATAAATATTGATGACGTCGTTTAAACCCGGACCCCTGAAAACGAAATGAAGTATGAAGGGGAGCAGGTTGGATTGGATTTACCATAAATCGTACGTGCCAAGGAGTCCAAATTCCGTCGCGCGACTCGGCAAAAAGGAAACCGGCTGCCTTCTACCAGCGGAACTAAAGTAGACAAACGATGGCTTACTACGCTTCACCTTTTTCCTTTCTCTCATTCTCGCCCTCTTCCTTTACGTTTACTCGCTATCGGTCTCTGTCTCTGTACTTCTTTCGATCTTTTCTTTTCTCTCTCCCCCTCTCATCCATCGTTCTTTCCGTCGTTCGCTTCGGTTCACTCTCTCGCTCAATTTCTCACCCACTCACTCTCTTCCTTTCATTTTCCCGCTCACTTTCTCTCCCTTTCCCTATTGCTCTTCCCCTCTCGTACTCGGTCTCCGTCTCCCTTTGGATATCGCTCTCCCTCTCCCCTCTCTCTCCATTTACCTTACCACACCTCTCTCCCTCTCCTTTTCCCTTCGAATATTGCTCTCCCTTCCCATATCTCTCTCCCTCTCCCTTTCACTTCGAATATCGCTCTCCCGTTCCCATCTCTCTCCCGCTCCCCTATCTCTCCCTCTCCCTTCTTATATCGCTCTCCCGCTCCCCTATCTCTCCCTCTCCCTTTCTCTTCGAATATCTCTCTCCCGCTCCCCCTATCGAGCTATTTCCAGCATTAATTAAATTCTGTGCACGTCTGACCATGCACGGACCAATACTACTTATAAATTCTTTTTTTCCCTTGAATGGAGCACGTTTTCTTCATGGAATCAACATTAATGCCCCAGTTGGAGTGTCTGGTCACGGTTGTACAGTATTCCAGTGAATGGGATAAATGGAGCGTAAATTTTGTCTGGAAAACACTTAATTATCGCGACCCTTAATCCGTCGAACCGTACCAGCAACCAGACACACTGCTTAATTGTCGGAAACCTGGCTTAATACCCGGATTACGTGGTTTAAAGGTAACACGTGGATCTGGAAATTGCACTGGATATTATAAGCCGTACGATTTCGTCTTGGGGAGCGAACCGCGACTTCTGGGGTATCGCATTACAATCCCGAATCACGCAATCATGCCGCTTTCGATTTATCCGTGGGTCTGTGGGGTGTACGGTGTTAAACTTGCCAAGTTTCTCGGAGAATTCTAACGGAAGACTAAAATCGAATCGGGAGTCGTCGAACGAGTCTAGAAAAGAAAGTTTCTCGTCAAATTGCATTGATCTAGAGATTTGAAACGTGCATTCAACATAAATAACAGAAATCGACAGGAATTACGAAGAACCAATATAATTCCTGTTATTAACATTACCAACACTAATGCCATTTTCACTATTATCAAAATTACCACCATTACCACCATTAATACCATTTTCATCATTATCAAAATCACCACCGTTTCCACCATTATCACAATCACCATTATTACTGACATTATAACAATTATTACCACTGCTAACATTAATAAAATTTGTTTCCGAAAAAAGCAACCTAGTATTCCCAATTTTCCGGATCCCCTGACAAAAGGAAACCCTTAATTTCATTCTTCAATGGTCACAGAAAAAAATACCGGTGTTTCAATTAAAAAAGAAAAAAATGTTCTTTGTAACAGCGAAAGAAGAAAAAAAAATGTTATAAAAATACCTAGTCCACAAACCATTCCTGCTTCGCCTGCCATCGGCAGGAACTCGAGAACTCCGTTAGTTGTCTCGGGTACTCGAGAACTCGCCAAGATAGGTCACACTAAATTAGTTCTCTCGACAATATACAACAAAGCGTGTGAGGGGAAGAGGGGACAGGGAAATTGGCCTTGCCAATTGTTCGCAGTAATAGATCGCCTGCATATGTCCAGTCCAGTGGAAAGTCTGATACCCATAAGGAACACAGCCGCTGCTTGTTTACAGGGAAAACGGTCTGAGCGTCACCTGACAACTCAACTATGCACCTATAGAAGTTTAATTACACCTGTCGACGAGGGCATCCGCCACTGGGAAGTCGTCGTTTAACGGGTGAATCTTGTGTTGCACTTGGGAAGCAGGGAACAATTAACCAAAGCTTGTTCCATGAAATTCAACGGCGTATAATATTCTCCGTGGCAGCTTTTCCTCTCCATTCCCATATCTCTCTCCCGTCCCCCTCTCTCTCCCTCTCCCTTTCCCTTCTAATATCGCTCTCCCGCTCCCCTATCTCTCCCTTCGTATATCGCTCTCCCTCTCCCCTCCCTCACCGTCTTACTCTTCTTCTACCTTTCCATCTCACTTTCCCCTTCAGTCTCCGCCTCTCCCACTTGCTCTCCCTCTCCCACCCCATCTAACTTTCCTTCTCACTCCCGCTCTCACTTTCCCTTTCTATCTTCCTCTCTATGTTTCTATCCTTCGGTCTATTAGAAACCATTAATCACAATTCTTTCTGACTATACCAAAGATCCTCGCGACGAGAATTGGCAATGGCAAACACAACCCGCAAGATTATGATAATGAATAGCCAATGTGGAACAGAGATGCAACGAAGTGGTAACCGGCTCTCGAATCGCTGTATCGGGATGTACCGCAGCTTGCTAGGCATTACTTGTCGAGTAATTTATGTTGCCATGGACGCGCCTCGAGCATTCTGCGGGCTTTATCGACACGCTTCTACAAATTGCAACGAAACACTGCAACACGACACGCGATACCAATTATTAACAATCATTAACAGGGAGCAGAATTCCCGATAAACTTTCATTAACCGAACCCGAACGTTTTCGATTAAATACGATAAAACGATATACCGTTATAATTAATGCTGCGACTACCGAATTCGGTAAAATGACGAATTGCAGTTTTTCTTTGCTTGTTTCATAATTACGGAAAGCATCCCGATGATATTGGCAGAAATTATTTTTAATCTTACTTAATAGGATAAAAGATTAAACGTCCCAATTTATTCTCGATGCATCGATTTCATTTTGCACTTCATCCGTTTAAATTTGTTTGTTCCAAGCTTAAATATTCAAAAATTAATATCAGATTCGGCTATTCTTACTGAGAATAATGCTTACAAAAAAATGATATCGAGCTATTTCCAGCATTAATTAAATTCTGTGCACGTCTGACCATGCACGGACCAATACTACTTATAAATTCTTTTTTTCCCTTGAATGGAGCACGTTTTCTTCGTGGAATCAACATTAATGCCCCAGTTGGAGTGTCTGGTCACGGTTGTACAGTATTCCAGTGAATGGGATAAATGGAGCGTAAATTTTGTCTGGAAAACACTTAATTATCGCGACCCTTAATCCGTCGAACCGTACCAGCAACCAGACACACTGCTTAATTGTCGGAAACCTGGCTTAATACCCGGATTACGTGGTTTAAAGGTAACACGTGGATCTGGAAATTGCACTGGATATTATAAGCCGTACGATTTCGTCTTGGGGAGCGAACCGCGACTTCTGGGGTATCGCATTACAATCCCGAATCACGCAATCATGCCGCTTTCGATTTATCCGTGGGTCTGTGGGGTGTACGGTGTTAAACTTGCCAAGTTTCTCGGAGAATTCTAACGGAAGACTAAAATCGAATCGGGAGTCGTCGAACGAGTCTAGAAAAGAAAGTTTCTCGTCAAATTGCATTGATCTAGAGATTTGAAACGTGCATTCAACATAAATAACAGAAATCGACAGGAATTACGAAGAACCAATATAATTCCTGTTATTAACATTACCAACACTAATGCCATTTTCACTATTATCAAAATTACCACCATTACCACCATTAATACCATTTTCATCATTATCAAAATCACCACCGTTTCCACCATTATCACAATCACCATTATTACTGACATTATAACAATTATTACCACTGCTAACATTAATAAAATTTGTTTCCGAAAAAAGCAACCTAGTATTCCCAATTTTCCGGATCCCCTGACAAAAGGAAACCCTTAATTTCATTCTTCAATGGTCACAGAAAAAAATACCGGTGTTTCAATTAAAAAAGAAAAAAATGTTCTTTGTAACAGCGAAAGAAGAAAAAAAAATGTTATAAAAATACCTAGTCCACAAACCATTCCTGCTTCGCCTGCCATCGGCAGGAACTCGAGAACTCCGTTAGTTGTCTCGGGTACTCGAGAACTCGCCAAGATAGGTCACACTAAATTAGTTCTCTCGACAATATACAACAAAGCGTGTGAGGGGAAGAGGGGACAGGGAAATTGGCCTTGCCAATTGTTCGCAGTAATAGATCGCCTGCATATGTCCAGTCCAGTGGAAAGTCTGATACCCATAAGGAACACAGCCGCTGCTTGTTTACAGGGAAAACGGTCTGAGCGTCACCTGACAACTCAACTATGCACCTATAGAAGTTTAATTACACCTGTCGACGAGGGCATCCGCCACTGGGAAGTCGTCGTTTAACGGGTGAATCTTGTGTTGCACTTGGGAAGCAGGGAACAATTAACCAAAGCTTGTTCCATGAAATTCAACGGCGTATAATATTCTCCGTGGCAGCTTTAACCTATGACCCCTTTATATCAAAGCATTTCCGCTTTTCGAGCTCATTCAATGAAGTTCGGTTCTCTCACCTTCGTTGTTGAAAAAAGGTAACGCAGCACTTAACATTGATGTATCTGCGATATGCTTTCCGTTTGTCACTTTACGATAAAATTAATACCAAATTGAGTTATTTTCACTGAGAACAACGCGTGAAAAAAAATTACGCCAAATTATTTCCGGTATTAATTAAATTCCGTGGGCGTCTGACCATGTGTGGACCTATACTACTTAAAATCGGACAACGTATAATAAAACGACTAAAAATAATTGCTAGATTCTATCTAATCCTTTAATTCAACTAAGCCGCGCGTGATTTTGAACGATTACGCAGCATTTCCAACCCTTTTTTGTAAAGCAAAGAAAAAAAAATATATAATTCTTAACCCAACTCTAAAAAATCCTTTTTAAATCTCATTCCTAACCTGCGTACATTTATCTTAAGGAAACTGAAAGCTGTTGAAAGAAAAGTACTTCGATAATAGAAGAAGAAGAAAAAATGTGTAGAGTACTTTTATAGCACCGCGTGTTTTAAAAAATAAAATAAAAATACAATACGGTGGAAAGATTCAAACAACGCACCGTTTCGAAAATCACAGCGGCGAAGCGGTGAAAAATGGATGGAGCATGATCCTGAATCGCTCTCCACGGAGACACACGTCACACACGTACACGTATGACTACAGCTATGTCAGCCACGGACACGTACACTTCTTGCCGCCCGGTACACGCAGAATTGCGGACGATATTGTTCCCTGCATAGAAATAAGGTAGGATCTGAACGGATACAGCGGTTGCTTCTTATGAACACCAATCCACGGACTATTTGGCCTCGTATTGCATTTTCGGACACATGTACCAAACACGGCAAACCCTCCCTCCTCGAGGAATTTACGACGCCTAGGGGGCGAAGAGAATATTCAAACGCGATGCAAAGTGGCTTACCGATCTGTAGAGTGTATCGCTCCTGAATACTTCGATTTTCGTTGTGCCAGGTGAACGAGATCCGTGTCACGGTACAAGAAACAGATGGCTTTTTTTCTCGTTCGGATCATGTTGTCTGGATCCCTTCTGGATCTCGAAATTTATATCTTGGGCCTCCGATTCCGAACCTTGGATCCCAGATCGAAGAAATCAAATTCTCCAACCTTGGACCTCTTAAAAAAAGTAAAACCCACATCTCGAAGTCGAAGCTCCTACATCCCTGCTGTGACCCAGAAAAGATCCTACTGCCGAGAGATTATCAAACATAGATCCTAGGACTGACGGAGCCAAAAGGTTGATATCGTTTGACAATTATTAATTTTCTACCACTGTCCTACGACTGTCTCATAAATCATCAGTAGTATTATCCAGCGTTACACAGACGCCCCGTCGACCACATCATTGACCTGTACCACTTCCGAATCCTCGATCTACTTGCGTGTACTCTGGATCCCTTGCTCGGTGAAATATATACTTCTCCCAAGTGAAACGTTGGGCATAAACGTCAATCACTCGAACGCCAACTTAAACTTGCCCCCAACTCTCTCGAGAACTATCACAGCGGTACGTACAAACGTTTCAACAGCCCGCATCGCGGCTCTGATCGATTTCGTCGGAAGTCGGCCGAAGTAACCAGTTGCCCGCGATCCCACCGGAAGTCACTCGGCGAACTGCACCGTGTTCCAGTGTGACGACTGCGAATAGACGAAACTGGTACGTTCGATGGACCAGTTTTCGAAGAATGTAACGAGCAGTGTAAATATCGCCGGCCGCAAAACCGGCCTCCACGTCCCCAGTCGTGTTTATAACTATTTTCAAAGCGAACGTAAAATATCGTGGCTCGTAAATTTCGTACGGCAGGTTGGTCAACATTCTCTGTTCTCTCACCACGGCCACGGAGTAATTTTTTCCTGGCGAAATGTGGATTCCATGTTTGCGTGATACGTGAATCGCGACGTACAGTTACAATGTGTGCTTAACGTCGNAAGCGAACGTAAAATATCGTGGCTCGTAAATTTCGTACGGCAGGTTGGCCAACATTCTCTGTTCTCTCACCACGGCCACGGAGTAATTTTTTCCTGGCAAAATGTGGATTCCATGTTTGCGTGATACGTGAATCGCGACGTACAGTTACAATGTGTGCTTAACGTCGCGTGGAAAATCAGAGATAGGTCATTTTATTTTTCTTTTTTTTTTTTTTGGTGGGTTCTATTTTATGGTTGTATTTTGGGATTGGGAATGATTTATCGCCTATCTTCCTTCCTCTTCGTGATCGAGTTCTGGGAATGATTTTCGTGTCATTTCCTGTTAACGATTGAATTTTAAGAAACTGAAGCAACGATGTAATGAAAAGCTTCGATGTTTGGGTGCGTTATATTGGACCACTAGAGGAGTTTTAATATTTTTCTTCCACCGTGCCTACTGACGGCTGTGTTTCCAGCAAGTTACCCGAGAAGCAACATGCTGCAAACTTAATATCTTTTCTATTTTTCTGTTTTCATAAGCGGAACAAAAGTTTCGACGTAACCGTGGGCTGATATTCTTTCGTCTTCCTTTTACAGCAGTTGCGGTCTACAAAATTCCTTCTGAATTTTTTTAAACTTCCGTGCGTACTAATTACAGTCAATATGATATTACACGACATTAAAAAGTTGCGAACGAGAAAAAATAAAATAGGAAATTGGGAAACAAGGAAACTTGGAGATCGAAAATTGCGAAGTCAGAAAATTTAAAAGATAGAGAATTTTTATTTTAATTTTGTGAAAATTAAAAAACGTGAAAAGTCGGAAATTCGGAAATTCCATAGACCGGAAATCTAAAAATATAATAATTCCCAATAAAAAGAAAATTCAGAAGTACGAAAATTTCAAAATAGTAAAATTTTAAAATATCATAATTCCAAAATTGTAAAAATTCAAAAATCTAAAAACTCGAATGTTGAAAAATTTTGAAACCAAAGAATTAGAAAATTATAAAATATATAAATCATAGATGATTAAGCAATATGGTTTCAACTATTATTATCGCGACAAATTCTCAAGCTAAAAATCGTTGCGAAACATATCAAATCCCTGCAAACTTTTTAATCACCGCAAGAACAGGCCACGATTCACGCCCAGCGCAAATTAATAGCGCGCCGTCACGGAACATTCGCTCCAACAAGCTTCTCATCTTTCTCCCTTCTTTTCTCTGCCTTTCAAGGTACGACCTTCTCTTTTTGTTCGACCGACACATAATACCGGCCCACCCTTCTCCTCCATTAATTATTTTCACACTCATTCTATTAGCCTGATTTGCGAGGGGAAGCCCCCCTCGAAACTCTGTTTACCATTTAACAGAGCCGCATTTCATTAAGCGGATTCAGAAGCATTTCTCCTGTCCAGTAATTAATGGCTATTACAAGGCACAGCAGGGATCAGCTTGTTTGTATATTCGCAACAGGATCGGATAAAAAATTCATTATCATTTTATACAGAATATTTTTTTTTATCAATCTTGACAAGAAAAGTAATTCTACGTGAAAAAATCNATTAATTAATGTTCCTCCGGTAACTGGTATTTAAAGAATTAAACAACGGAATGAAAAATGCGTTAGAAAAAAATAATCGAAAAGTTACTAGGCAATTGGNGTATTATAATTATTATCTTTTTAAAAAAAATCGAGTTGGAAAATTTCTTAAATACGTATAATTATATTTATTATATTTATTATATAAATTATAATAATTATAATTAAACGTATTTAAGAAATTTTCCAACTCGATTTTTTTTTTAAAAAGAAGCCACGAATAAGAGAATTTTATTGTACGTTTTTGATTCATTTTTTCACGTAGAATTGGTATTATAATATTGTAAAAGTCTCTTTTATTTTTAAATAAATTATATTGAACACATTGTCGCATTCTGCATCCACAAGTTACTCCATTAAAAATATGTAAACACTCGAGAATCCGTGTGTTAAAAATTACACAAATTAATTTAAAAATTGTACAAAAATAATAATATTTAATTTTTTCGGTACACATTTCACGCGTCTTTAATACACGTTCGAAACCATAATTTCCCGTGCGTTTAACTGCCGTTATTAGACAAATTTGCCCAAGTACTCGATAACTGCTCGTACACGATAACTGCGCGAAAATTACTCTTGGAATATTCAGTGACTAAAATGTCCCATAGAAGCGGAAAAAATTTGACGAATCTCGGTCCATTTGAAACCGATTAAACGCCCCATAATTTATATGTTGATTTCCCGACTCGCTAATTGAACAACGGGCCGGATTTGTGTTAACCTGGACCGACGAGTAGCATAATCACCGCAGTAGTATTACACATGCGGCACGCAGCCCGTTAGAGGCGTCGAAATTAATTTCTAATTAACGTTGATTGAACGCGTGACACATACACACGTGTACGTGGTTGTGAACAGGTATTCGTCTGACAATTGGACAGGGACTTTTCAGATCCGGACCAGCGCGTTTCGTTACGGATGAACGGTGTCGTAGCAAAACTGTTGTCAGGTCGAGAAGCGACTTTGGGTTCTGTGATTAATTGGCGATGAAAAAATATCTCATCTATCGATAACTTTAACCCGATAAATTACAAATGTTCAAAACAGTCAAGAATAAATATTCAGAAATATAAAAATAATAAATGGTAAAGATAGTCAAGAATAAAAATGGATAAGGGATAAAATTGCAAATGATGAAGATGGCTAAAAATAAAAATTACAATTGGCAAAGATGACCGAAGCTAAAAATAACAAATGATAAAAATATCGATGAGCGAAAATGGCAAATGGTAGAGTCGACCTAAGAGAAAAATGGTTAAAGTTAAAAATTACAAGCGTTAGAAATATCGAGAAGTAAAACCTACAGAGGGAAAAAAAATTGTGAAAATTCTAGGCGATAAAAATTGTAAAGAATGAAAAAGCAAATAATAAAAATGACGAACTGCGAGAAATGGCGGGGAATACAGATAGTAAAATGAAAAATAGGAAATGGTAAAAATAGGAAATAACAAAAAAGTGGCAAAGGGTACAACAAATCACAAATAGTGAGAACTGTAATCGTGAAACGTAGATCTGTGACAACTATTCAACGTAAATTCCCAACTTCTCACCCTCCGCTCTCTGTCTTCGATTCCCCATTCCTCGTTCACTCCACCCACCGTCCTGAAATTTCGTTTTCCAAGCTGCTGAGCTGATTCACGAGTCGAGTTTCTTTTTTTACGGGAGCCGAAGTAACTCGACTTTGTTCGTGGAAACTTGTTCCCGATCTTGTGCCAAAAATTCACGATATCAAGGAGCAACGTCCGTAGCTCTCCGTGGACTTTAAATCAGCCTAAGACCCGTAAAAACTTTTGTGACGCAATTCAAATGCTGGTAATCAACTTTTCACGCGGATCGTTCAAGCTGAAACGAAAGAAAACGTAATATTCTCGTGTCCTTTTTCTCGTTCAACAAATCGTCCCAAAAACTGACACACTGTGCTCGAAAATATTCCAGATTTTCTGGAACCAAATTCAATTTCGTCGGTCGTAAAGAAACTTTCTTTTTCTTTTTAATTCTTTTTTTTTTAAGGGTGGGTCTGTCTTTTTTAGATACGAATTTTTGCAAATTGGCCACATTTGCAAGCGAAAGCAGAGAGGGTCGAAAGGGCAATTAAAAGATTCTCCAACACCGTGTTCCTGTTTTAATGAACGCATTCCGGAATTTCAACTAATCTGACTCGACGCTTACGTAACAAATGGGTGCTTTGTAACCTTTGTAAACAACCGTGTTACAAATTAGTTTGCAGCACGAAAGGAAGTCCAACTTGTAGATCTTCAGATTCCTCGTTGTCGTTTGCAACTACCTTACTTGCTGGTTATGAATATCCTAGTTTAATTTCCCCTAGTCCCTTTTCATTGTTTTCCCCCCCCCCCAAGAATGATGAAACAGAAACCTTAAAGTGGCCTAGAGTGAAAATCTTCAACACCAATTTCCTCTCTCCATTATCTTTTTTTTTCTGGTACATTTCAGCCTCTTGTTGTTTCACTTCCTGTTTTTGCTAGTAACGTTACAGCATATAGTGAGAAAAACGTATTTTGATTAAGAAAAAACTAGATGCACGTGTGTGGGGATTTGAACACGGGTCATTTGGATGGTAATCAGGGATACTACTCATGTCCCCGTCTCTCCATCTGGTTTCTTACATTCTTTCTGGATATATTATGCACGAGAACTATAAAAAATAATTACTACACACTTCAATTTTTTTTTTTTTTTTTTTATAAAAATAGGGAGGTGATGATCATTGTACATAAAAATTAGTAAGTACGGTAAGAAGTGAAAATAAATTGTTAATAAATACTACCAAATGTTTTAAATATTTCTACGATACATATTTCACGGTTTTTATTTAATTATTTTTCTGCGGCTGATATTTGCCTTTTGGAAACATTCTTGTCAACAGAACAACGATATAATTACGCTTAAACGAAACATAGTTCCGTTTGACTGACAGTGAATTCCTAACTTTTCCTGTTGAATTTTACTCATTCTCGTATTCGCGACAAAACGGTCTGGAACTTCTCGAGAAACTCAGTGAAAACGGCTTCGAGGCCGGGGACAGTTTGTTTGACGCACCACCTCGCAGTCATGGGGCATACGAGAATTATGGCGACAATAGTGATCGTCAGGGGTACCAGCAGCGCCCAAACAATCTAAGTGCCATTTTCAGCATTCGATAAAAAAATCCCAAAATTCTCAAAATGATTTAAGGAAACTAAAAGAAACTTAGAAATGGAAAATTTACCGCTGAGTAACTTTTTCGTTACATTAAATAAAAATATTTAACATGTTTGTGGATTAATTAGTGGCGAAAAACAGGTTTCCATTCGTTTCATTTTAATTAACCGAAAATATATAATTAGAACGTTCGTCGAATGCACGAAAATAAAAGTTGAAAAAAAGTTTACAGAAAATTGAGGCAAAAATAATTAAATTTTAAGGATAACTAAGGAATTTAGTGAAAGAAACAAAAATTGTAAATTTTGTGAAATCGATTAGGTATGCTTACGTAAGAAATCCAGGATACTATTAACCATCCTAGTAACACTGTACCAGCTGTGTTCAAATATGGCGCGTACTGTGGTCGCACAACGTATTGCAAACAGGGAAATTTGGCGCACAAATCTGTCAGAATAACTTCGAGCTGCATGAAAAATTGATAGATAATAAAGCTTACTGTAAATGAATTCTCGCTGTCGAAAGTTACGCTTTAACGAGGTTATGCATACGTTAACCCTTGCAATACGATTGTATTAATTAATGTTCCTCCGGTAACTGGTATTTAAAGAATTAAACAACGTTAACAGAAAATATTTTAGTTACTTGTGGTTATAAATAAATTGATTAATTTCTTCCTTTTTGAAAGGAGGATACATTTTTGAAAATTGTATTCTATACAGAAATAATATTATCGTTTATGCGATACTAATTACTGCTTACGTCCATTTTTTGATAATTGTATTTCCGTTGTGGAGAAATTTCACGCTTGAGGATTTACCATAACCTATAAAACGTCTTCACTTCATGGCACGTTGCATGGTTCACTGTCGAACGAAACATTGATTAACCTATCTTTTGTTGAATTTTAATTCAACAGATGTCAAATGAAACCATAACTCAATGCCAGAATTAAAAATTTGAAAAATTTGAAATTAATACAATAAATGGGAATAAAATTGTGTGATTAATTTCTCTGGCAATTTCTGATATATTTTACCTCGAACACTGCATGACTTCAATTTTAAACACCATTCTTCTTTTTAGATGGACAAAAAAAATTTCTCCCTTTGACGTGAAATTTCAAAATTACCTAACGAAAAAATAAATGAACAACGACGAGTGTATTCAGAAGACAGATAAAAGAAATAAAAGAGCTCATGTTAAAAATATTTTATATGCGAAAATGTTCGCATTTTTAGAAGAAAATACACGAACCAACCTATTTCGTTTAAATTTCCCGGAAAATCGACGACAAGCTTCCAGTGTAGCCAACAGTTTGAAAAAAAAATTCTTTAAAGCTTTCTATTGTTAAGATGTTTTTAGTTTCTCTACAATTTTATTCCTGTGCTGTGTGAAATTTTTTCGGGTACAATAATGCGCTGCAGGGTACTGTAAAATTAAAACAAGGAAATAAATTTAATGAAATTGAAAAATCAGGATTCTATTTCACTGTTTTTTTAAAGAAATTTTTTTAATCCAATTATATTTCCCTCGTTAATAACAACCAAAATTTATTAAATATGAAACGTAGAATTTAATTGAAGTTGATAAATAATTATTAGTTCACCGTTGCAACAAATTTGATTATGCACTAGTATTAAAATCCCTACGAGCCCATGATGGCAGCATTAAACTTATAAATTAATTAAATTAAACTATTAATTGTCAGGAAATCTGAATTTTCCTCCTATGCCAAAAACAAAAATTAAAACTCAAAAATGATCAGATAAAAAAATAAAATAAAAACCGAAATAGAACCATTCATCGTTTTCAAAAACTCATTTCATAATATTGTAATCTTAATTAAAATTCAATTTTACCCCAACTCAGTTCCTATCTTTAACAAACCGGAAAGATAGCCGAAATCGAAGATCTTCGAAAACATTCCAACAATTTCCAATTATTATCCACTGTCACGCGATAATCCTATGGTTTGAGGTCGAGCGGAAATTGAAGTGGTTTTAATTGAAATTTCGCGTGGAAAATTAATTACCAATGGGTAACGGAGTTCCTGGCCCGTTCGGAGACCAATCTAAATTTTTACACAAATATTCACCAAAGAAAAACTGTTCTAGAAAATAAAAAAATGTCCAAAACACGTAATTCGATTTCTTCCGAGCAACAAAAAATAACATTTAATAAAAACGCTGTTTTATCGCGACAGAAAATACCATTATTAACAATTTCGATTAAAAAATCCATTTCCCAAAAAATGAAAATCGAAATTGCCTAGATTTTTATTTTACCAAATTCCCATAAAAATATTAATTAAGTTACGCAAATTAACGGTTTCGCAGGTTTGAATAATATTCCGCAGTCGCCATTTTATCAGCTGCCGTTTTAGAAAATGGCGACCAATTAACCCTAAACTCTTCCTAGTGGAAACTAACCACTTTAACCTATAAAAATTATGTTTGATCATAGAACCATCAACCACGAGACTCTCTTTCTGATAAATAATATATATTTCAGGACAAACTAGTAATTTTCAGACAATCGATAGCCACTTGTGGGAATTATTATGCAGGTTCTTCTTCCACCTCGTCGCCATTGTTCTCGTCAGTCTGAACAGAACCAGGATCCTCAGTTTCTTGATCGCCATTGTTCTCATCGGTCTGAACAGAACCAGGATCCTCAGTTTCTTGATCGTCGTTGCTCTTCTCAGCGTCAATGTAACTAGATCCTCTGAATTCCTCTGCAACTTCGCCATTTTGTCTCAGAGGATACGTCTCCTCCACTAGGCCAGGTATGGCACACCTGACGTAGGCCACTTCTGGTTGGCGCATATTTATTTGCACGAGTCCAATGTCACCACAGTCCATCCTAAAGGCCTTCTTGTATACACTGGACGTCAATCTTTTACTGTGACCTGCCCCAAACTGCGGACAGCCAGGTATTCAACATTAACTGGCCACGGGCTTACCGGCCCTGCCTCTTACTTCCGGATAACGAATACATTTTATTGGTCTAATTTAATCTACGTAACTTAATTTTTCTAATTTCTAATTTTTCTAATTTTTCTAATTTTTTTTTTTTTGTAGAAAAAAATAAAAGGGAACAAGTGGTTTGTAAATTTATGGGTTAGGTTCTAGGTTAAGGTCCGTTTTCACGAAGACGTAGAGAAGCGTTGGTTGAAGTCAGCAAAAAAATATGATTCGTTGGTGTAAGAAATTATTCGGGACGGAGAATTTGAGAAGGAGGGTATAAAATAGGTGATCTAATTTTCTCGAATTACTCGTGCGACGAGATCCTACGACGACGCTGGATTACGAAATCGTGTAATAACCTAATATTTTAGCTGGCTTCCCTCAGTCCCGCCGACAGCATTCCATTTTCTCTAACGTTAGCGAAATGCATACGACCGAGTCGTCGAGGAAAATTTAATGCGACAAACTAATTAATACTGACGACGTTGACCAACCTTTCGTTTTACATTAACGTGATATCATTTCTATGATGGTTTTTGAAAATTAGACTTTCAAATTTAGAGTTTAAAATTGTTTAAAAATTTCACGATGTGGTCAACAATTCAAGCGACTTGGGAAAAAATATTTTACGCGACTGAAATCTGGGGATTATCGCTGTACTTTGTCCTAGGAATTTTTCGGTGACCAGTAAGTCACCAGATTGGGTATCCTGCCATTTTAATTAAATATATTTGAATCGGACATGCAACTGCGTTAAAAGTTTCATATCTACATTCAGAAGTGCTAAACTTCTTTCTAGGAATTTTTTCTGATTATATCTAAAGTAACTAGATGAATGTAAGTCTTCTGAAGGCTTAAAAGAACTAAGCTGTTTATGCCTGAACTTACTAGAAAATCATTCTTACAAACTATCATAGTATAATTCCCTAGATCCCTTCAAAACTACTATTTTTAAAATGATGCACTTTTCAAACAAGTGCGAAGTCCCATTTTGATACTCACAATGACTAATTTTCCAGATTGATGTACCATAAAAATAGTGACCGGGTGCACCAGGCTGATAGTGACTTCCATCAAACGTAACACAGCAGCGATAGAAATTAGGATCCCAGTTAACGCCAGCAGTATCACGAATTCGAACAAACTCGTTACCGCCTGAAACATCGAATGCCATTTTAGCAGAAACATTTTTTAAGAACTCCGAAAACTTGGTGCATTCTTCATAGAAAATTTTCCAATCAGCGTAACAATATTAAAATACTAAAAACGGCGACCAAGTAGCAATCCTTCCAAACCTAACCTCAACGCGAGACTCAAAAAATTCCCCACACCGCTAAAACAAGGTTAACTTATCAACCAGGAGAATCAAGCATTTATCCATAACAATCGCTGCTTTAATTAAAAACTGTTACCAATCAAATATCTTTTCTCATGAGCACACAAAATTCCAATTACTTAAAACGAAACCAAACCCGACAAACTATAAATGCACTCAAAAATTAACCATCCTGTTCGATCTTCCAAACCTAACCCAATAACCTCAAAAAAAAATCATTCTCCCCAGTGGCACATATTTTCATCAAAGTTTTCAGTAAGGAAGGAAAGCCACGGGCATCGATTTGAAAACACATCGGGACAAAGCGAAGAAAAAGAGGAACGAGTTTCTAACGCAGAGAATCGACATTTCCGGTCCGTCGTGTGTGCCAGAGGACGCGAGGAGCGAAGCGAACCGGCGGTTCCCGTCGATTTCATGGATAGAACGTCGATATCCAATTCATTCCGTGGGATCGGGTCACGGCGGAGCTACATCCTCTTCGCCGTTTCCTGTTCCCCCATGTGCGAAAGAAAATAAGGTGAAATCCTGAGGTCGGCGATGCGGGAGGGGAACAGGGGGGGCGAGGTTAGGAATTTCTGTTCCGACGATTGCGCCCCCGTTCGACGGATGACACTCGACAACATCTCGAGGGAACAGCGCGGCAGCGAAACAAGAGAAACGCAAATCCTCCGAGATGTTTGGTTTCCATCTTCAGTCCGTTGAGCGAAACGGTCTATTTATTTTCGAAACAGTCAGCCGAGGTTAGTAGCCACTTTTCAATGTTCAGCGTAGAATGATGTGACATCAAGTGTTTGTGCGACTCGTGGAGGACGTAAGAGAGGATGGTGGAGCAGTGGGAGGGAAGCTTGTTATCGGAACCGCAGAAATACAATACACTCTGCTGGATACGAGGAGGCAGAAGAAGAGATCTTTCGATGGGAGAGGTTATGATCATGGGGGAACTCGATTTTTTGTTCGGCCAATATGAAAGAGGAACATAGGCTTGTATCGTTGGAAAACTTCTTTCCACTTCGTGCAAATTTTCCCAGTTATTGTGTCACTCTTTAGAATATGTACGCGTGTCATTTGTTTTCAATCGTTTCGAAATTTTCAGACCTGTTCCAATGGCACCTACCGAAAATCGGCACGAACTGTCCGGACAACCCAATATTATTCGAATTTTATAACCTACTTTATGCGGGAAATTTTTTCAAGTTTGTTAATTTTATTATTCACGTATACTGGCCAGACCAATTAAGCTGGAGGTACTTCTGGTGGGTAACCGCTGTGGGCCCAGCAATTTCCGGCATCCTCGTCGTAATGAACAAATAGAAGCTTGTGGTTACGTATTGCCTCGGATATTAATCATTTGTCTGCAAATTGATCGATTAAGTCGGTCAAGTGGCCTTCGTTGCCTGAGGACTTGCGGTTGGACACCGTTGGAAATTTTGAAAAATGAGATCAACCGTGTTATTTAGACCACGTAGAAAATTGTGGAATCCTTCGGACAGATTTCTTAGTAATTTTCCAGAATATTGTAATATTTCTTGTGTGTATTTATTTAAATTACGATTTATAAATATTTTTGTTTAATTAATCTTTTAATGATTTAATTTTTTATCGGAGTCGAAGCTTATTGCATGCGCAGCCATGAATAATAATCACAGAAAGATCGACATCGTGGCGACCTTATGAACTCTAGCTAATTAAGTTTATTTCGCGTTGTAATTACACGCCAAACGTGCAGTATAAATGTGAATATAAATGTAAATCAGGTTAACAAGTTTTTGTCGGTGACAAAAGATTCTTGTATAAAGTGGAGAAATTTAAGAGAGATAACTGTGCAATGTTTATCAGACTGCCTAGGTATTTTCGCAATTCACGACTAGAATTCCTAAATCCCTAGAAAAATTCTAAACCTAACAGAAATATAAATCACTCCGATTTTAGGTTAGCTTCGTTAACATAACCTCGATAACTATAGACTCAGGCTTAGTTTTATATTTTTATACATTTTTATACATTTTATTACAAACGACTAACTTGTAGAAAAATTATACAAACTCTTGAAAAAAAAAATTATTTACTTTTCTGTATCTTAAAAATTTTCCCGTACTCGAAGAATAAGAATAACCTAATCTGAAATCGCTGTAAATCGAAAGAGCCGCAAAAATTACTATATCCCTGTTATCAGCGAGCCAGCGTTGGTTCATTAATTGGAAACAAAGGGCGATACGATCGGACGGTAAATTTCACGGTGTCCCAGGATGCAGAAGCCATTCGACGACAGGAATAACCAGTGAATTCTCTTGCAACACCCCATCTATAACCAGGACAGGCGGACAAAAGACTGCGATTGCGAACGACGCGTTAATCGGATACGTTCGCGCCGCTAGCAGAACTATACACGCGCCAAAATCGTAACCTTCGGGCCCAGATGAACCTTTAAATTACACGGTCGACTGTTGGACATCGTGAACACGCGTGGGAAAAAGAACAAGGCTTCGCGTGGGAGATCGGTGCTTGAAAATTCGGCCCGGAAATCCAACTATGGGCGCGCAAAATTCGAAGAGGTTAGTCGATCTTTGTTACGAAGTGCATCGAGGAAAAGTTTCACGGAAATTTTGCCTGCGACTTATTTTTATTGCGAGATACACCATTTTGTGATTCGAAAATAGGAGTTGTTTTTAATATTACTTTTATTTTGGAATTAATACTGGGCTCCAAGTATAAGTCCCCGGGTTTGTAAAGCTCTGGTCCCATTCAAGTGGGGACTAGAGTGGCTATATATAAAAAAATTGCACTCTTTGGATGCACCAAATGCATAAAAATGAATTACAATAATTTCAGTGTATTCAGGGTGACTCGATATCGCGATACAAAAAAAATATATGCTGGAATTAAAAATTACTAATGATTTTGAAAATTCGAAAGAGTGGTGGTATGAAGAAAATGATAGCAAAAATATTCTTCAGGTGATTAAAAATAAAGCTGGTCCTTTTTTTAACCATGACACCCAATATACCATTTTAAAGAATTCAACTTTGCCTCGAGATATTTTTTTTTCCAGTTCTAATTGTTTTAAAAATACAGTCAAAATCAAGTTGCGTGAGACTACGTTTTTTTCTGTCGCGAAGAAAATTTTTTTAACGCACTCCGGCCTATCGTAAGATTTTTATTCAGTAAGAACAACACGATAACCAATTCCGGACCCTGGTCCACGTAACCTACGACTCCGGCAGCGCGGAGAGCTCGGGTACCTCGGGTTCGCCGTACCCGTGCCACGGCTTACCGCGTCTTCTAAGGTAAACCGTGGTCCCTGAGGTGTACTGAAGGGAGGTGAGAAGTTGGCCGACTATCCGCAAGCTGAAAAGTCACAGGGGCAAAGGGAATGATCCGCTCGCGGCGCCCAACTGTGTGGAAAAGGAATAACAATGGCGCCCTAATTCGGGCAACCAACCACTCAACCAATAACGATCATCTATCCGACTTTAGGCGTCACTGACACCCTTTAGGGGTTCCCTTTCCACTGTCACTTTTCAATTTATCGGTAATTGGCCAACTTCTCATCTCCCTACAGTAGATTTAATTATAGGTAACCCTCCTATAACACGGTGGATTGGTTCCTAGAAAATACTGTGTTGTGTGAAACCGTGTTGTATGAGACCCAGAGCCAGTACAAAAAGGGGGCGTTACGTTCCTAAAACTTATTAAAAACAAATTTTTTTTTTTAATTCTTTTTTCCATAAATAACTTAATTTTTATTAAAAATATAAATGTATGTACAAGCGTGAGACACTTTTGTTTTCAGGCCACGAAGATAAAAAGAAATAATTTACGCAAAACTGTATCTTCAAGATTTTCGCCGCGGCTATAGAAGTACAGTGTTGTACAGAGGTTTTAACAATTTTCTTATCGTGTTAGAGTGAAACAGTGTTGTAGGAGGATTCCTGCAATTTATGAATCCTGTTATAGCGAAACCGTGTTATAAGATGCCCTGTTGTAGGAGGGTTACCCGTACCTTGTATATTGAGTTTTTGGGAGTGTGGCGAGAAAATAGCAAAAGCATCTATCCACAGAAATAGCATAAGCGGCAAAAGATAGCGGACACTATCGAGGACCGAGATGCTATCCAAAAAAATTCTTAAAATTAGGAATGGCTGAAATGATAAAATTGAAAGAGGTTAGTTGGTCGTTCGTCCGCGGAGAATTCGCGCGGGAAAACTCGGTGGTGCGATAACCTCGACCTTCGAGTGATTCATCTGCTAAACTTTTGTCGTGCATTGTTTTACTTGAGGGAGATTATCGTTCACCGTCAGGTAATTAATAATTGCGTTAGCGTGCTTCTGATAATTACCTTCGTTATGATTAATCGATCACTCTTAATGATACTTCTATGAGTTATCTCTGTTGTCCGAGTAACAGCAATCGAGATAGATAATTCAGTCAATAAACCGAAACACGCGGGGAATGGCTGCGTGGCAAATGCATGGACGGGAAACGCGCGTGTAGAAAATTCATCGATTCAAAACATCACTGTGCTTTAACGAATTCGAATCATACGGCTGGATCATCTCTGTTTCCCTCACACGCGCTGTTTCTCGCTCTCGCTTTCGAGAAGCGAGCGAACGATGAGAGATAATCCTTAGCGATTCCTGGAACACCTGCCGCGCGATACTTAAGCGCACTCGTGAAGAATTCATGGGTACAGAATGCAGAGATGAAAAATACATGCGTGGAAAATGAACAAATGTGGGAAAATTAATGATTCGATTAACAATGTATCCGATAACTCTTAATTATTCTTCCGTACGCAATCTGAATAACGATGATCGATACTGGCATGCACTTCCACGATAGTTTATTATTCAGAGCTCTTTAACCATTTCTGGAAAACAATCACACGATCCATTCCGTTGGACGTCATGTGATAAATCGTCGTGGGGATTCACCGATGAAACCCGATGACAGTCGTTCTTTACGATATAAGTGATTCTAAATATTCGTCGAATTGGTAAATGGACTTTTCTCGAGGCTGTCAGGCTGACAAATTATGACATGTCTCGTTCGAAAGTGATTGCTTGGAAGGGAAATCGATCGGGAGCTTGATTTAAGGGAAGATGGATAGACTAACTATCCAGAGGGCGCTGAGAGACGGGTTGTGACAGAAAC